>JAUUDZ010308962.1:0-16381 GCA_032361705.1 Panulirus versicolor | reverse complement strand
CCCCCGCCCCCCCCCCCCCCCCCCCCCCCCCTGGCTCGTCAACATGCCATCAGAGAGCGATGCTGATAAAGCGTGTCCTCGATGCTTGAGTAATACATGTTGATAGCTGGAGCTGTATAACATGCGTGGACAACTTCCAAGTCGACTAGTTGGCGCCGTTTATCGTACCCATACTTGACGTGCTGATAGACGCAGTGAGGGGCTTCATAGCACACCGGTGTTGCTTAGGTACTATGCTCATTCAAGTGGGCGACTGATGAAGGGTCGCGCCCTTCACAGGGGACATTGACTTAGTTTGTCCAATGTAGCGAATGTCTTTGGGATGCGCGCACTTCCCAGGCACACAGGGGGGTATTGGTAGACTATACTGGTTTTACTTGTCTTTCCTGAGGGAGGTTGATTTTGATACGCTTGCGAAGGATGGTTGCTTTCGAAGTTTGTTTTCTCTTTTTTGTAGTGAATGATGACTCTTATGGTTTTTATGTGATTGCCGCTCGTAATATTTTTTTTTTGGAGTCAATGAAGACACAAAAAAGTGTCGTTTTTAAATGACGACTATAGGCTTTTGTAGTTAATTACCATCCTAGACTTTTGTAGTAAAGAACGACTCTAAGCTTTTGCACCAGATGAAGACTCCAAGCTTTTATGGTAAATGGCGACTCTTAAGCTTTTGCAGTAGATGAGGACTCTAAGCTTTTGTAGTCAACGAAGATTCTAAGCTTTTGTTGTAAATGACGATACCAAGCTTTGGGCCCTTGTCGGTAGAGGTACAGGGTTTAGCCATGATTAGATTCCCTGGGAGCTTTCTCAGCCTGCTTATACGTCGATGTGAATGTCTTCCCACAGCGCACATGTACGTTCCAGTGATGCTCCGATTGTGTTTGGTGCCACATACTTTGCATCAGGAGAGGATGGGTAATAGTAAGTACATTACTTAAGAACATTCTGACATATGTATGGATCTGGCTTAAGATAGATAGACATTAAGAGGCCAAGAAAGTAAGAGATTTTTACGTGTTTGACAAATATATATATATATATATATATATATATATATATATATATATATATGTATACTGGGGAAAAGGGAAAAAAGAATGCTGCCCAAACATCCTATGCGACTGTGAGCGAGGGGAGCTAGAATTCCTCCCCCTCTGTAATACTTTCCGAAAGAGGAAACAGAGCAGAGAGCCAAGCAAGGAATTTTTCCCCTCAGGTTCCCTTTTCCTCCCATGTAGCTACGCTTCTTATGGGAAAGCAATTGCAAGGAAATATCACGTGTGCACGTGATCCAGCCCGAGTAACATGATTCAGAGTGTATTTTAGGCTGGGTCATGATTGGTGAGGGAATTGTCATCGTTCGCAATATCATGGGTGCGGTTTGTATTTGACTACTATTTGTGTGTTACAGAGAGAGAAAGAGAGAGAATTTTACACTTATGTTGCCCCTCTTATTGACTTTGTATATATTTACCATGTCTTTACTCATTCGTCTATACTCAGATATACATCCTAGCCTGAGCGTGTATACATGTGAATTTACCTATTCTTCCGTATAGAGTCCTGAGTGTGAGAAGTTATGATCATGTCAACGTGACTTTGTGTGCATCTCTCACACGTCATCCTTCGCTGATTTTTTTTTTCTTTTTTTTGTATGAACTGCGGTTGGAGAGGCATCACTGAGCATCAGCCTAGTGTTGCTACGTGTTGGCCTGCATGACCGACCCGTTGGTGTGACGAACTTACTGATTATACTCACAAGGATTTTTTATTTATCATGTTATCTACTGTAAAAAGAATTTAATTGAGACCATGATAGTTTTGATCTTATCAGTCGTATTTATACGTGTTCCGTGGCAGTGTTGCCGACATGAGAATGATATCTGCAGAATCTGTTGCTGTTTGAAAAGAAAAAGGCTTTACGATGTTGCGGTAAATAAAAAAAAAATACAATCAATTATTATCATATACTATTTTTCATGATTTCCTCGAATAAGAAAGCTGGAATCTAACGACTTCACTGGGACTTCGATTTTTCCAACGAACAGATTGTTTTACTGCAAGAGAACCAGATAGAATACATATAAAACTAAGTTAAAGCAAATCACTAATCTACATTATTTCAGAATTCAGCCTTAGGTACTTCATGTATCCATAGCTCATCAATGCCATCTTAGAACTTTTTTCATTTATCTAACATTCCATGTTTACCTTGCCACTCTAGTACAGAATGACGTGGTGCATTGTATGTATGACAGGTAATGTATGGCATGTATGACTAGTAATGTATGGCATGTATAACTGGTAATGTATGTGGTGTATATGATTGGTTATGTATGTATGACTAGTAATGTATGGTATGTATGACTGCTGGTATGTGGTGTATATGATTGGTTATGTATGGCATGTATGACTGGTGGTGTATATGGTTTACACTCTGGTGATGTATGGTATGTTTGACTGATTATGTCTTCCATACATTTATTGCCGGGAAGTTTCACATGGTCTTGTGTTCTCAATGGACACTATACATAAAAATGTGTTTAGCATAAGTGATTCCACATCGTTTCTTGCGCCAAGATATCAAGATCCGACAATCAACTCTGAAATTTCAATGAATCTTTCCAAATCCAGCGTAAATATAATTCTTCACCATAAACACATCTCGTCACGTAAGCACCGAGGCCGGGCAGCCACTCGACACCACCCTAGACACTACTTGCCTTTTGAGTAAACAGTTGGGTCACCCATGAAGGTTAGGTAAGAGGTCCTTGACGAAAAATAATTCGGCCACCCTCAGTTCTCACCTCCTTGGATACGGATAAATGTGTGGCATCATTATATGCCATCATTAAGCATTACATAACCACAGCTATTCTGACATACGTGAGTGGTAACACAGCACATATGCTTTGCACCTGGGGCGCACCGACTTGTCAAGATCGCGGCCACTCACCTGGGCTACAAACGGACACGTACAAACAATCACGTACGCCTCACCGCTCCCGGCAGTTTCATTGCCGGAGAGTTGTGTCTGCCATTCGAGTGCACGTAGGCGTTCTACTACTACTATTACCACCACGTTGGTTGTGAGGCCAGGACACGTTTTCAGCTTAGCGTACGTGCGATCCTCTCGATGAAGGAGGCCACGGCAAGAAGAGCACAGCGACCCGACCGGGGTAATTATTTCCTGGCGGGAGAAGGGGACTTGTGTGTCAAGTAGATAAGTATGGGGCAGTGGGGTAAAGTGTGTGTGTGTATATGAGAGTGTGGATGGGGTAAGGCTATAGCTGTGCCACCTGCATTGAGTGGAGGTGCTAGAGACACCATCTGGCCCAACATCTGAAGGGTCCTTGCGGCAGGCGCGTGCTTGCAGGTGGTGCTATCTGCCTTATAGACTCAGGAACGCTGTGTGTGTTTGGGGTGGGGGGGGGGAGGTTAATGTGGAGGGGTTGTGGGGAGGGGTTCGGGCGTTCATGCAAGAGGTAACGTGCGGCTCGACCAGACGCCGCAAGGATGAGGAGGACAAGGTGAATCTCTGTTTGTGTTGGCGTGCCATCTGTCTTAACATGTGGTTGCGCCTTGCTCACACTCATCATTACCATCACCAACTATCATGAATACCGTCAGCGACCGTCACTGCCTTTCTCATCACCAGGACCGTCATCAGTCATCATTATACTTCCTCACCATCGGTATCGTCATCGGAGACCATCATATCTTCACATCACGATCGTAAGAAACCACCATACCTTCATAATCATCACTGTCATCAACAACCATCACACCACATCTAAACATCATCAACAATAACCATCACATTAGCGCTCATCATCCCTGCACACGTCAAGTATCATCACTAGCGTGCGTCGTCACATTATTTCCAGGGAGTGATCGCAAAACAATTCCCTGAAAAAAAAAAAAAAAAAGGAAAGAAATGCATGGGGGGCGATGAATCACAACTCGTGCTCGTGGCCACTAAGTAGCTTCGCCACTCCATCCACTACGATCTCTCAAAACAGAGTGAAGCACTGTCTCAAGGGTTTACGTACGGTCTGGTCCCTCTTCAGCATATTTCTTATGATGGAGGTGGACCAATGAAGACTGCCGCTAAGAGTAGGATTCTAGTTAATCCCCTTGAGTACGACGGTGCGAGCTTTCGTTATAATGGTCTGGCCTTTGACCTGACCTTTAAGGCTCTGATAAAACATCTAAGGCCATCATACCAAAGGATGTACCGTCGTGCTTACGTGCTCGTACAGGTGTAATCGGGAACCGAACCTTCACTGTTCAGGAAGGTCAACTAAGAAGACATTTGAATTACTAATATTGTCAACACAGTCTTAACGTTCGGGTTAATAAAAGGGATTCTCTTGTAAACGCTCTTTTTTTTTTTTTTTTACTCTCTCCCTTTAAGAAGGCCTTCATATTTCTGATAAGCTAAAGTTAAAACATGAATTCGGATGACCAGCCCGAAATATTTGCTCCTGCCGTACAACATTCCAAAAAAAGGTCGAGAACTCGGTATCAAAAATAAAGCAGAGGCGCCAGTATGTTATCGCAGGGACTTCTTTCGTGTTATTCCAGCAGTCTAGAAATAAAATGAGTTTAAGAAACGATCTCAGACAAGACAAAATTTGTACATGCTCTTCAGACTCCGCGTCCATTCAATGCCCTACCACTGCAACATAAGCAGGTCCACGCATGCCCAGTCGAACTGTTTAAAACAAACTTCCAAAATTCACTGATTGAAAGACGCATTTGCTTTTAGACAGCATCTGTCAAGATATTAAAGAAGAGGAGAGAGATATTGTCTTTCGGTTAATTCCTCGTCCACCAAGAATGAAAACAATGGAAAATGGCTGGTGAAGCCTGGCTACGTGACGCAACGGCTGTCAGGGTATTGAGCGGTTACACTGCCTAAGACTCGACTGACCTCGTTCTAGAATTTTTGACTCTTGAATGAACAAATACTATTCTGTGTATTCACTTGTTAGCATAGATGATTAAGGCGAATGTATCATCCTTTTCGCTTCGTGGATTACTATATTTGAGGATTACATTGTTCGTTTTACTTAAGATGTATATACTCGCGAACAATCATGTAAAAGTCCTTGTGGAATGTTGCCTCATACCTGTGCATTAGTAGACACAGAGATGAATGAAGATTCTGGATAACTGTCTGTTACTACTGTTACTACAACTAGTACTACTGTTACTACTGACGCAATTGTTATCATCATTGTTATTATCATTAAGGAATGGATCATAACTTTTACCATTTGTATCTTACTATCAAAGAGCAGAAAGCTCTCCAGACGATTCAGTCCAGGTAGATTTGGATTTCAAAAGATTCCTCGTAGCACCCCTAAAAATAAGGTCAGAAAGGGAAACCCCATAGTGAAGACCTTTACCGTAAACAAACAATGTATATACATAAGATCTTGCTATATCGTCATCCTATCAAGGCTTTCGAAGTACGTGGTCTACTGCCATCATCTCAAGTGCGGATATGACATGAACCTAAAGTAATCACCTTTATCTAGCCGACATAACCCACTTAGTTTTATCTAATCAAATGTTCCAATTCCTCTAGTGCTGAAAGCTGTATGGCGAGTCAACCTAGTTGTCGGTCGACCCGCCTTTACGGGAAAGTAACAGTGTGATACTAGGGCTGATAGCACGGGGCTTTGTTATTATCATGTAATACGGGGAGAATACTGAGTCATGTCATCTTGTTAGGTTGTATGTACTTGATCCATCCCATGGAACTGGGAATAGAGTTCATGGTGATAGATACTTTATCATTTGAGGGTTACTGGAAGGGTTTTACACTCGTGTTCCCCTGTCTATCGACTATTATATAGACAGTAAACTGTGTCTAATTTATATGTATATATTTACACGAGTGTGTGTGTGTGTGTGTGTAAATACATATGCGCATAGTAGGGGTACAGAGTCATACTCATGGGGCCCCGTCTCCCGAACTTTGTCATGAAATGGCCTTTTAAACTTTTGTAAATTGCTCGTGTTTACTGTATCTGGTTAAGGTATTCCAACCATCTACCACCCTAACACTAAACCAGCACTTCTTAATATCCTCTTCAACAATTTTTTTTAACTAAATTTTTGTCATGGTCCCAAACAACTCTGGTGCTGCATCATCTTGAAGAAGTGTTCGCTGTCAGTATCTTCCAGTTGATTTAGAAACTTGAAGGCTGTAATCAGGTCTCCCCTCCTGTTTCTTTCCTCCATGGTGGACATCTTTAGCCCTCCGTCACTCAGTGAATTACTTCAGGTATTATCTCAAGTTGCTCGCTCTGATCCGTACCCTTTCAATTAGATCTTTGTACTTTTTCAGGTGCAGTTGCCAGACTTGTGAAGCACAATCCTATTTCTGTTTGATGTATGTTGTGAATAATTCTGCGAACATGTTCTTGTCCAGATATTTGAATGCAATTCTTGTATTTGCCAGCAGACAGCTTGCCTTGCTAGCTAGGAAGATTCATATCTAGTATTCCTCGAAAGACAAATTAATGAATGAAGGATGAGAGGAAGCGTGACTAACAGGTTTTAAAACTTCCTCTATGGATCTGACGACGTCGACACAGAGAAATGGATCATGACAACACGAACAACAGATACAAATCAATGCTCCTAGATTAATAAAGTAGTACATTAATGGAAACCATAAAGGAAGGCGTGGGAAACGTGGAGAACCAAGATATTTTTGAGTATATGACGATACTAGCATGAATCGAAGTCCTTCATGCACACGACTTCTCAACATCCCCTGGTAATTTTTCAAATCCTTATACTTTCACCAATCAAAAATCTTCAGAAAAAAATAGGCCGTAATCTCGCAAAATACTCACACTGAACCTCCTCCACACAGCCATTGTTTACACTGAGACCCAGTGGAATGTAGCCACCACAGTCTCAATCCAGTTTAAACTGGATTCATTTGTGCGAAGGCGGCAGAAAAAAATTGTGTTGCTGCTAGGCGTACAGAAGATTATTCTTTGTGCATAATTCCAGACTCTATGGTGTTTTCAGCGCGGCAGCTAAGTATTTTGTGTTACAGAAAGCTATGTTGAACACTATGACGATGGGACTCAAATAAAAACCAGATATAATATTCTTTTATGATATTGTTATGAAGGCTAGGATTCTTCTGACTAAGTTGAAGTTGATTTAGAATAGGATTAAAGTAATCTATAAATCTGATTCATGTAGAGGAGAGACTATCATCACAGTCTGGAAATTCTTTTAACCGTCGTGCCGGATCTGGAGGCTGAAGGCCACTCCTTTGTGTGTATACTTGCCCCCAGCTGTTCCTTGTTGTGATCGTTTTGAAGCTGCCATCGGCTGGCAAGACTGCTGTGCGAACTCATCAACGCTTTTGACGTTGAAATTGTCCGCTGTTGGTGAATTTTACTTACTTACAGTTTCTATGATAGTTCTGGACCTTTAACTGACCTCCTGGCAAGGTTTAATCAATGAGAGACTGACCTCAAGTCATGCCTGGCCAGTTGCTTGGACTACAAATTTTACCGACAAGTGTCTTAAGTAAACCTAAACTAAGAGAAGTCAAGAGATATCATCACATTCTCACCGGAGATCACTAGTGGCACTGAAATGCATTATGTACCAAGGGCATAAATAAAGGCCGTCAACGTCAAGCTTCATCCACTTATCGAAAATCTTTAACATTTCTGATAAGAAAGATTCTAAGACCACGTAAGCTATCAATATGTATATGGTCCTTGGCTTTGGAAACAAGAAAAAAAACTGCCCCACAGATCGTTCTAAGCACCCTTCGTCTTTTCTCATGTTTTCAAAGATATTACGAGCAGCATTGAGACATGTTCAACCAAGACAGACTAATAGTTACTGTGCAATAGAATTATCTAATTCTATTATGAAGACCTTAAAAACGTCGAGACAAATATTCATGTACATTCAGAATAAGGCAAATACTAGAATGACATTTGTAATACAGTTCTCACGCCGCTGGGTCTTGCCCTTAACGGTTTTTGAGATACAAAAACGCATGAAAATCTCGGCTCAAAGTGTGAGGGTCACCCTTTCCCTGTAGCAAGAACTTTTTTTTTCTTTTTTACAAAAACAGTTTTATCCCGAGGGACCGGTGAGAAAAATACTCCCACGCACTATCTCCTGTGTCGTCGAAGGCGACTAAGAGGGGCAAGAGGAAGACAGCGGAGGCTAGAATTCCTACCCTCCTGTAGTATTATTTTCCACAAGAAGGGACAGAGTAACGAGCTAGGCGAAGTTTTTCTTCTGAACGTCGAACAGGTGTAGAAAAAAAAAAGAGGAACTTTCTTGGAGCAGGTAAACCAAACATAGATGTCTCACACGGGTGTAAGACACACAATATGAATGATAATACATCCACAAATTCTTAAGCTGAAAAGAATAAGTTATTCCTCTAAATTTCGACCTTTTTGCTATTGCTAGCAAACCTCAAAACACATCTATGGTTCGTTCTTAACTACACTTGGCGTCCGTAGTCATTCCTTTAACTTTTCACAACTTTTCCTTATCCTCTGAAACCACTCGACCAATTTGAACCCAACTTAGCAAGGATGGTCATTGGATGATCCCTCTTCCAAACCATGTCCGATAACCCCAGGGAACAATCACAATACGGCAGCTTTTACTAAATAAAGGCAGGTGAGCGACACGGGTTTATGTGAATCTCTGGTAACTGAGTCTCCAATGCTTGGAATGGTCCATGAAGAGATAAGCCAAACGACCGGACAGAGCTTTACCTAATGGCGACCAAGAAACACACCCATGGTTCGTGGTACAACATTTATAACTCCTGATCGTTTTCCTTACCTTTCAAACGTGTGCGGGAGTACACGACTGGGTCCAAATGTGTGGTGTCACTTATGTGCGTACCCAGATTTTTTTTTTTTTAGGGGGGGGGGGATGGCTGCAACGAAAAAAAATATGATTGTGAAGGGTTTATGGTCTCCTAATTAAGGCACTTCAAAGCAAGCAATCTAGACGCCTATATAAAAATTTGAGTCAGGGGAGGAGAGGAGCGAATTACGAACTAACTTAGATAATGACGAAGAGGTTAAAACTACAGAGGAAGGCATACTGTCATACTGTTTTAGAGAAATTAACACTTTTTGAGTAACTGTAATGCTAAAATTTGTCACTAATATTAGCCAATTCTCATAACTCTGAATACAAACGTTGTACAGAAATAAGTTTATTACGATGAAATTAAAGTTATTTGATGACATGAACCAGCTGAAGTTTATAATGAAGGGAAATTTGTTTGACGAGTATGCTTTGCAGACAAAGGAAATTTCGTTAACATAGTCAACGATTGAGGAAGGTGGTGAAACGAACGTGTTTCATTACTTTCTAAGTTTATGTAACTGAAAGATGACATACAATGTACGTTCATTTTTCCTTTCGTGGGAATAAAACAGTAAGAATAATTGTAATAATAAAGTAAGAAATCATCGTTATCAAGTTTAATGTATACTGTATTGATCGAAGAGGGAGCGATCATCCCCCCATACACACACACACACACAAGACTCCCCTGAAGCAATCCTTATATCCGCTCAAGGTCACTTTTACAACTGAACACATAATCTTCATTAAACGACCCATATAGCTATTGAAGATAAATCTGTGACTGGGGGAACATACCCACCCAAGTTTTACTCCCATGTTGTCACAGCGAGTACGCGAGACCAAGCGACGTTGGCAACACATTTCTCCTCGCATAACATTGTCTCTTCGTCTGCAGCGTCGTCAGGGTCCAAGATAACGGTTAGCATAACCCAGACACCTGACAGATTGGTCCTTTGCAGAGGAGGGCGTGGGCAAGGATGTCAACAGATCCTCACGTGTCCAGGAACCAGCACACCACGTGACTGCCGCTCACTCACGTTTACACCTCCCGCATCAGGTAGTGGTGGTGTTGGTGGTGGGTGGGTGGGGGATGACTCTTGCAGTTCTTGGTGTGTTGGGCACGCCTGTGTCTCTTTACACTCGTATTTTCCGTCGGTTCTATCTTCTACAGGGATGGAAACACAGGCATGGAAAGCTACTCTTGCAAGGACACGACCTTATGCTGAAAATAGCTGGCGAGAGTCGCTAACCTGCTTGTCTCAAGGTTACGCCCAAGCCTCGCTCCATGTTTAGCACTGTTGAGAGATCCCGCACGTCACGTGTTTGCTGTCACCTCTTCGCGATTTCCTGAAATCCAACAGACATATCATCCAGGATTGTGTTTGTGAGTCTACAAGTCTGCATTAACTGTCGAGGAGATATTGCCGTGGAACACCAACGGGGTGTTTCGAGAAGACAAACTGAAGTAAACCAAGCTAAATTACATTATTTTTGACTTTGCATGTAGTTCAACACACACCTAAAGGCGTGATATATGATGGGTTTACTTAAGCGTCGTCAATTATGGTACGCAGGACTCTCAAATTGTTAACAGGTGCGCTTGTAGTTCATGGTAAGCTAGACGTTTACAAATATAATGACAATATATTAATAGTGGTGGGGCGGTTGACGGTCTAGAAAAGGGCAGCGGATAATGGGCATTACCACGACAAACACATCCGCTCAGGATGTGCCGGAGGCCGGGGCTATGGGCGTCCTTATTTCAAGGGTTACGGTCTCTCAAACATCAATGCTGATGGAGTGAAGAGGAATAGGTTATGGGAAAGTTTCCCTTACAGGGAATTTGATCGGTTTACCAATATGTAGGTTTGCTCAAGACTTATTGCAGTCTTGCCGCTGTTACATGTTATCATCTAATTTGAAGGATGTGTAACCCCATCCATTCCAGACGCCCATGAGTGGCCCATCCTCTCTCTAGCTTAGTCAACAGGATATACGTGAGTAAGGACACGACTTCCGTACACGTGATGAACGCCAGCACAATAGCTGCCGGGGCGTGGGGATGGTCTGTGTGTATGAGTACGTGTGTGTGTGTGTGTGTGTGACGGGGAGAGGGAGGGGTAACGCGAGGCAAAAAGGTAGGTAGCAACATTTCTCCCGGTGAGGCGAGAGCTCGGAGCTACGTGAGCCGTCACACGCGTTGCTCTCTGGAGAGGACGGCGGTGCTGGGGGAGCAACAGCGTTATAGGTCATGGACAGCTGGCGTCAGGTACCGCAGCACCTCCTTAGGTATGGATGGTTGAGTAATGTATGGCCCGAAACAGTTTATTGTTGAGTAAAGACTCGAGTGATGCAAATTCTGGAATATGTTCTGAATACGAATGCAGACTCTTTAAAAGTTGCTTGTTTTGGAACACCACGTCCGCAGTCAAGTTTTTGCACCCTGATTTCAACGTTCATTTATAGATAGCAGTGAGTGGAGAGGCTGTTTATATGCTCTATGTTAAACTAGCATCGCTAAGAATACTTTATTAACTTGCTCATTACTCATGGCGCAGTCCAATGACACCGGAGATCCTGTACGTTTGAAAAAAAATTATATATACAGTACCACTAGACTGCAAATAGGAACTGTTTACTCTCCAGTCCTAAACCTGTTTGATGGCGTTGGGAGAAAAGTTCTTATAATGATACAAAGATGGGACAACCAATGTCCATAACAAGAAATTAAGCAAGAATTGTGTTTGTAAATATGTACAGACATGATAAGACTAGATCTTTGGCATCGAAGATGAGTGGACAAACGTATATCCCACGGGGCTAAATTTCAGGGATTAGTGTGTCTTTCACAGGATTTGGGAAAACCATTGGCTTTGGCGGGACGTAACGGTTTGACATCTACTGTTTCCACAGAGATCACTTATCATCCCCGAAGATATTCGACGGCTCACATGGAATGACTGGGTGATTATAACATGGTTCGGGAGGCTACAGAAGAGATATTGTTTAAATCTTGTGAACTCTTGTAAAGACAGACAATCAATTTGATATCTTTTTGTGTGTTCAGAATAGACCTTCCATTCTGATTCAGGGGGAAACACTTGATGATCATCATCCCACTCGCACCCATGATGCTTGTAAGACTTCGACCCATGAGCATGATGGCGTGGCCTTTGCCTGACAAACGCAAAGGCTGAAAAATCTCAGTCGCCTGCCGCTGTTCATCTTCCATTCAGTTTGTCTTTTCTATTCAAGTAGGGTTACCAAATCTTGATACAGTATTCAAGGTATGGACGTACCAGAGAACTGTGCTGTGAGGATTAGTTTCTTAAATTTGAATTCGAACGCCCTACCTATGCACCCTATTTATTTTTTTTTCACTGCTACTGTGTACTGTTACTTGGCTTTAAGTCATCAAACATTACTACACTTCGGTGTTTTTCATCATTTACCATTTGTAGCTCAACAGTACTCATAGTTTTATGTTTGATTTTCCTGCAAACGGTAAAATTTTGCATTTCTCGATACTTAAATGCATTTGTCGCCTGTAAGACCAGTTCATCAGTTTGTCCACGTTAGTTTGTTGCTACAGACAGTCACTTCTTTATTTCCCAGCGGGAATCAGATATCTATGGTGAAAGTAACGAGGAGGAAGCGTGGAAAGCCTAGATAACCGATGAAAATGTTTCAACGATGGGGATTTTGTTGGTCTTGTTACACCTCCCAGGTCGTTGCTTGGCACTGCCCAGCCTCAGTTATTGGTGAATGGGATTTTGATTACAAGGAAATCGACTGAAAGCATTTGTGTGTATAAGGAGACGAGACAGAGGAGAGAATCTTTGGGTTTTCAGAACTTGCCGTATAAGCATGCCACCGAGCACGCCGGAGCCAGGAGTGGGTGATGCGCCACCAGTGCTGGTGATCCTCCTCTCGTACACCAACCTGGTAATAGAAAACATATGCTATTACTCCTCACTTGTGAAGGTGACCAAGCTGTATATACAGAAGGAAATCGTAGGCGGGAGTAGGTCATCGATAGCAGGAAGCAGTAGGTAGGTGGTGATCGGGATAGCCACGCAATCCTCCTTAGTAAGGGAGATAGTTCAGTAGAAAAGTGATCACAGTTTCAGTTCTTGCACCACCTGTCCTTGTAGCCACCTGCTGCACCATCTGTCCTTGTAGCCACCTGTCCTTGTGGTCACCTACCGCACCACCTGTTTTTGTCGCTGGGTCTGAGACACCTTCCCCCAGCTGCCTCCTCCACCACCCACCGCTTCCTCCTCTCTCGTACCACCTGAAGTGCTTTACCTTGCTTTCCATCTCTGATCCAGCGCTAGCCTCTCTACACGATCATCACCTGTTGGCCTCCATCCAAAGCACCAGCAGCTGCTTGCCTCTTCCCCCATCACAACCGCCCGCACCATCTGCTGTCCTCAACATCACCACCTAGATACCGCCCCTTCTTCCCATAACATCTACCAGCTGTTGAATTCCACTACCACCAGCAGATGACCCCTTTCCCAACATCTCTACTTTACAAAAGCTGCTGGCCCCCGTCCCGCCACCACTACCACCACCGCCTGCTCCTCTTCCCCTGCCACTCCCCGTGGATCATAACCTGCACCTCCACCACCAGCAAAGGTATACCCTGCTGGATAAAGTTGTTGGACGGGTAGGGGAAAAAATGATGGCTAGGCTGCAGACCCAGCGTATTTGTTGCCAGCCTGGCGTGAGACAAGTGCATCTCCCTCTCTGTCCACACTGGCCTCAGACATTTCATTTCCAGCATATCCATTCTGTACCGGACTAATTTTTTTTTTTATCTATTATATTATTATTTCTATTATCCACTACATTATCTGCGTCAACGATCAAAATCCCAATTGGCTAAAGAATATCTCTAAATATCTTTAGAATTCTATAAGAATATTCTCATCGAAACATCGCCGTACATGTAGCATATTGATGGGTATCGTGATGAATCTGTAGAGTTTAGCGTAGTGCCAGTGAATTACTCTGCTCACACCCACCCAGCTGTTCAACCTTTCCTTGTATTCAGTCGATATATGGATACTGACTTTAATTATCGATCCAAATTTGGGCAGCATCGTTCGTGGCCGGTGCCTTCTTCTACAAAGAAGTAGAACGTTTAGATATAGCTATGACTTTCTGTGTCAACCCTGGGAAGGCTACAGTATTGATCACAGACCCGTGGCAAGGCAACAGGCAGAAGCAGTCCCGTTCCGCCCGGCAGCCACGAGACGGAACAAGCTTTACTCTTTTTCCCAGTGTGTTTCTTCTGAAATAGTATCAAACGGTATCAGAAACGGTACCATACTTGCTAAGTGTTATTCGTAAATAGCTGAGAGCGATTCGAAGATGGCTTCCACAATAAGCATGTACTATGGTTTATAGAGATATCTTCCTCTCAAAAACCTATCTCAAATCCATGACACCCAAGGCAATAGCACTGAACAAAGGACAAAGAATCAAGTTTGTTTTTTCTTCGGAAACAAGAGGTCACGTAAGGCCTCACCTCGGGGAAATATATTCATTATAACGATTCAGAAAATTCTTGAAATTATAAAACCATCAAATACACAAAGGCGATGATATTTTATGTGAATTCCCTTAAAGAAAAAGACGGTGTAAATGAATCTTCATTACACTATATTTCTTTCGGCAACATATAGTGCGAGAAAAATAATGATTTCCTTAAAGCCTACTCCCAACTGCATCCTATTTTCATTAAAGTCACAGATACATATGGCTACCACGCCTCACTGTTACGAAGGATATGGGAAGATTATTTCATTCTTCAACAAATCTACTCTGATGAATTACACTTATACTAGGCACCAGCGTCCACTGACTTATAAGTTATGTATGACTGCTCCAGTGCCCCTTTCTTGAAAGGGTCCTGATGCTACTTCAGGACCCCTTTTCCATGAGCTCCTATAGTTACAAACTGCGCTACTTCCAGTAGCAGGGAAATGAAGGACTCAGGAGTGAGTTCTTTGACAAGAGTATACATACCCCTAAGTCACATACTCTTGTACGAGAATCACATTTTTGAACAAATAGAAATAAAATATTTTTATTTTCTAATATGAAACAATGTCATCGGAATTCTTTTATAAGAAGTATCCCACTCAGAAATCAATAATGATAATATTAATATTAATAATAATAATAATAATAATAATAATAATAATAATAATAGTGATAATAATAACAATAATAACAACAACAACAACAATAATAATAATAATAATAATAATAATAATAATAAATATCTAACATGATAATCATTGTTATTTCGTGTTGTTCGGAGTTTCCGACATTAGTACCAGAAACAAAGAAATCCCTCATTCGCATAATGCACTGAAACCAGAGCCACCTTTTCATAACCAAACCCCACAGACCTTTCATTGGTTTCTTCTGGCCGCTTCATATGCCCTAGTTCAGTTTATTGACAGCACGTCGCCCCCTGTACACCAAAACGATTTCATTTGCTCTATCCCATGCACACCTCAAACCATACTGCATGTTCAGGCCCCTTCCACTCCATCCTTCCACCTCTTCCTCGGTTTCCCCTTTCCCTCCACCTCTGACATGCATAAACTCTTAGTCATCCTCCCCTCACTTATCTTCTCCATACGCCCAAGACCATTTCAGCACATCCTCTTAAGTTAATCATACACTTAATGCCAAAACAAGCCCTGGCCTTTTGGGGGCTCTAAGTTTGTTTTGTGGGCCCCTCAACCCTTCAAACTTCCCCCTAAATCGAGAGCTCGGGGGATTATGAACATGTTCCCAGAAAAGATTGAAAATTCAGGGTGTCTGAAATAGCATTTCTTGCTTCCCGAAGGCTGCCATACAACGGTCGGGACTCAGGAACCCCTTATTATCGTTCGAGAATTTACGCCGAGCGTATCCCATGCCTCACCTTATTTCTTATTCCGTCAACCATCCTCATCCCACGAACTGGCCTCAGACATCTCATTCCCAACATATCATTATTATTATTATCATTATTCACTATCCATTGTTTTGTACCGAGCGTAATCGCCTTTTGCTATTATCACTGATAACAAACTAAAAAACAGAAAATTCTAATGACATCTTAAACACCAGGTAACTACACCAAAGAACGTACAGATGTGATTACTTTCGCTGTCTCACGTCATCCCGCTGACGGTGACAAGTGCTCGCGGTTGACCGTTGTATAACAAATGGCCACCGCTCGCAAGGTGGCCAGGTTATCCACTTCATCTTCTGGGGTAGAGAAGGACGTGCCTTCTGCAGCGCACACACAGCTAACCTAGGCGGGAGTGTGTGTGTGTGTGTGTGTGTGTGCTTCCTGCATAGTGCATGGTATTTACGAGGCGATGCTGAGTAAGGTTAAGGTCTGCGAGGTATTGTCATGCTCCGTCATATTAAACTGAGGTTCCGCACGGGTTCCTGTGAGGATATGAAT
>JAUUDZ010308853.1:0-16385 GCA_032361705.1 Panulirus versicolor | reverse complement strand
AAGCGACTCCCCCCCCCCCCCCCCACCCCGTAACCTTTCCTCACCACAGACTGGACTCACTGTCCACTTCCCTCCTCCGCTTTTCCCACACTATATATACTGGAACACTCCGACACGCTCTTCTGTTCCCTTCACCACGACCACCAGAGTCCCACTCCCCTCCCCGTCAACACGTAACTGACCAGTCCACCAATCTCTTCCTCTTCCATTACCACATGACACAACACACATGTACCACACAACACATACATATACACCTACAGGGGCCACATACACCCGACCCATGCTAATAACAACACCCCAAGAGCACACACCCGACCAGTGCCATCAATGGTACACACAGCCGAACTGTACGGTCATGACACCTCCAGAACATACACATCCGATCTATGCCAGTAAAGCCACACCAAAGAACACATATCCCTGCCTGTGACAGTAAATGACACACCACAGAACGTGCTGTCATTAATAGAAAGCCCGTGCCAGGCTAGGACCTGGCAAATCTGTACACACACACATGACCGTCGACCAATCATGCACACCTACATCCTTCGCTTTATACCAGACCAACTAAACACCTTTACCTCGTGAGCAAATCATAGACCAATCTTCCTCTCGCTTTCTCCATTACCATACGCTGAGCAACGAGAAGAAATATGGTGTCTTTCACTGTACGATCTTACACATTTCATTCCATGAATTAAAACACACAGCTCTTACAAGCAGGAGACGCATCGGGCCACCTCTATCAAGCAAGGCAGTCTATCAAACTCTGTACCAGAACACTAGGGGGCTGTTTCCCATCACCAACAGAGTTTTCACCAGAGGACGCATTTCACCAGCATCTACGAGTCTACCAACACCTCAGCGCCGACTGTGATCAAACACCATCCTTCAAAACACGCAAAAAAAAACGCCACAACACCCGGTACAGTAACCTACCATCCGGCACCATCACGGCGCCATCCACCAGCGTATGACAACGTCCAGGGGCATTTCGACGCCGTCCGTGACCCTCCCGACATCCACCAACAAACTGGTGCTGTCTGCTGAACATAGCACTCTCCTCCAGCATCGTCAAGCTCAACTTAGCACTGTCCTCCTTCACTGCACGCTGAATTTAGCCCTATCCTCCGGCACTGTCCGCTAAACTCAACACTGTCCACTACACTCAGCAAGTCCTCCGGCATTTTCCGCTAAACTCAGCAGTCCTCCACCATTCCCCGATAAACTCAGCACTGTTCGCTACACGCAGCACTGTCCCCCCCAGCACCGGTCCATGTCCTTAAATCCTTGGCACGTCCCCAGCACCCGGCACAGTCCACACTAACACCACACACCGCCCCTCACCCGCTGGCTTCACGAAGCTCCATCCTCTTCCACAATCACCAACACTTGCTAAACTACAGTCCTCCAACACAGGAACTATTCGCCACCATTTACCATCTCATTAGAGTATTCGACCTCGATCATTCATTACTTGGCTTTCCGTCTACCAGTTAGAGAATCCAGCACCCATTTGTTGATGTTTTCCACTACCTGGATCGATCAGCACGGAAGATTCTCGAATCCACCCTCCACTCTCAGACGTCCTCCACTACCTAACACTCCCATCCACTTTGACAAGGTATCGCCCTTCATTCTGTGGTACTTCATCCACTTACAACCACTCACAGTTTCCTCCATCCACCACCACTGGGCTCGTCAACCATCCAGTCCTATCTAGAACCATCTACCACGCACTCACCCTCACGAAAATGAGGCACAATCATCATTCTTGCAACAACATCGGACATCTTTCCTGTAACCTTTCCATTTACAAATAGTCGGAAAGTAAAGTAAAAGTATCACTGTCCTCCATCAGATAACCTCGATACACCATTCTGTTACCTAGCTTTCCCATGTACTGTCCTCCAGCAGATAACCTCGTCATGGACCAACACGTCCTCTGTTATCTGTGATGCCCATGTACTGTCCTCCAGCAGATAACCTAGTCATGGACCATCAGGTCCCTTGTTATCTGTGGTTCCCATGCACTGTCCTCCAGCAGATAAACCCCGACATACACCATCAGGTCTTCTGTCACCTGTGGTCCCCATGCCCTAGCCAGACCGTATCTCCTGTACCAGACAGGAGTCCTCCCTCCATCCCTCACCTGCACTGCTATTCCCAGACCTCAACTCGAGACGTCTACTGGCCACACTCTGGACTCTGCCGTCACTCTCGCCAAGTCCCTGGTACACCACCTCGCCAAAGCTGGACTTCATCTCCTCCTCCTTCGTATCGCAGACCTTAAAAAACGAGTTATCCGTGACAGCTGATAATGGAGATTATACATGACAGGTATAATGACAGTAACAAACAAGAGAGATATAAAAGATAAGAGAAGGATATGACTGTAGTATATCTTTACAATCAGGATGTTGAAATATGCATGAAACCGACAAACTGTAGCGACTCTCTGTGTATACTTGAAATGTCAGTCTTAAATATAAAGAGCCAATTATCATTTTCAGACTCTGAATGATATAAGGGATTTCGTACCGTAAAGTGTTTGAATTTCAGTACGAGATATACCATAAGGACACGCCCATTTCTCTAACCCACGTGTAAACCCAACTAATTTATATATGTATACATCAGACAGTGGCATATGTGAGACAGCACCAACTTACCTGCACATCATCGGCGCTGTCCCCTTTATCACACGGGCTGGCCTCGTGCGAGCGACTCGAATCATACGCTTCCAAGTCCAGGGAAACATCCTTGGGGCCTCCAGCAGCCGTGGCATCTTCAGGCCTGGGGTGTTGTCCAATGTCGCCTCCTCCTCCTCCTCCTCCTCCATCCGCGTCGCCGTCGTATACACCGGGTGTCGATGGCGTTGCGCGTTCAGTGACCGACGAGTTCTGCATCCGACGCAGCAGGACCGCCACGCTATTCTCCAACCTGACGCCGCTGGTTCCATCAATACTGGTTGCTGTTCCGAATGCATCGGACGACTGACGCACGAGGTCATCCTCGGGCGGTGCTCCCGAGCTAACCGCAGGCCCCGGCGGTCCATCCTCACCCCTGAGCCGAAGAGTAAGGTCATGACGTGCGCCGCCCACGTCTGGAACACTCCCCTCCACCACCACCACGGTCGCAGACTCACCTCCATCTGTGACACAGGTAGAGGCCAGCCTGCCTTCTGAAATTCTACCAGTGGCTGCGTCTTCGGTGCCCTGATAGTCCTGAGTCGAGTTCGGCTTTGCTTCATGACCTGCCGGGTTCGTAGGGATCTCAATATCAAGAACTAGGTCCATTAACCTCTGGTCTCTTTCCTGGCCTCTAGTTGGAGCAGTTGCTTCCCATTCTGTCTGCTGAGGTTTAGGATCTAGAGTGGGATGGATCTCCTTACATGCCACGACATCTTCCATGATGTGGCCGGCATTATACTGACGCCCTCCCTCTTCACCTAAAGCATTATATTCTTCATTACCCTCACGTGTGTCTGATAAATGATCCATCTTCGCGTCCGTCAGAGCGCGCCTATGTTCAACATAACCGAGGCCTGAAGTATCCTGCATGTCCACAAGTACCGTAGCAGCTTCTACAGTGTTTGGAGGAATGACAGCTCCGCTATCCTCTGGAAGCAATGCCCTAACTCCTAACGCTGACCCATCATGCGATGCAACAGTGGTTTCCTCGCTACACATAACAGCCAGTTCGGTAGTTTGCTCATGTAATTGACAGAGATCATCCACTCTCTGCCTGACAAAGGACATCATCTGCTGTGTTTCATGACAACCTCCTAATGTACTACGTCCATCTGTTTTCTGGTTGGGCAGGTCTGTTCCTCGACTGCTGAAAGACTCGGCTTGTCTTGTATCCTGGAGGAGAGTTTGAGTTTGGTCTGTTCCTGGGCAAGCAGACATGTTTGGCTGGTCTGTTCCCTGTCCAGCAGAAACGTTTGGCTGGTCTGTTCCTCGACCAGCAGACACGTTTGGCTGGTCTGTTCCCTGACCAGCAGACACGTTTGGCTGGTCTGTTCCCTGACCAGTAGACACGTTTGGTTGGTCTGTTCCCTGACCAGCAGACATGTTTGGCTGGTCTGTTCCCTGACCAGTAGACACGTTTGGTTGGTCTGTTCCCTGACCAATAGACACGTTTGGCTGGTCTGTTCCCTGACCAACAGACACGTTTGGCTCGCCTGCTCCCTGACCAACAGACACGTTTGACTGGTCTGTTCCCTGACCAACAAACACGTTTGACTGGTCTGTTCCCTGATCAACAGACACGTTTGACTTGTCTGTTCCCTGACCAACAAACACGTTTGACTGGTCTGTTCCCTGATCAACAGACACGTTTGGCTGGTCTGTTCCCTGACCAGCAGACACGTTTGACTGGTCTGTTCCCTGACCAGCAGACATGTTTGGCTGGTCTGTTCCTCGACCAGCAGACACGTCTGGCTGGTCTGTTCCCTGACCAGCAAACATGTTTGACTTGTCTGTTCCCTGACCAACAGACAAGTTTGACTGGTCTGTTCCCTGACCAGCAGACACGTTTGACTGGTCTGTTCCCTGACCAACAGACATGTTTGAATGGTCTGTTCCCTGACCAGCAGACATGTTTTGTTGGTCTTGCCCTTGATCAGCAGATATACCTGGTTGGTCTGTTCCTTGGCTACCAGAAATACCTGGCTGTTTTGTTACTTGGCTAGCAGACGTGTTGGACTGATTTGTTCCTTGGCTATCAGAAAAGTCTGGATCGTCTGTTCCTTGGGCAGCTGAGGTATTCAAATGGTCTGTTCCTTGGCTAGTAGATATGTCTGGCTGGTATCTTCCTTGGCTAGCAGACGTGTTTGATTGGTCTGTTTCTTGGCTAAAAGACATGTCTGGCTCGTCTGTTCTTTGGCTTGTTAACATGCTGGGCTTATCTGTTTCTTGGTCAGCAGACATATGCTGGTCTTCTCCATACATAGTAGACATGTGCTGGTCTATTCCTTGGCCAGCAGCAGTGATGGGTTGGTCTGTTCCTTGGTCAGCAGTAGTGATGGGTTGGTTTGTTTCTTGGCCAGCGGCAGTAATGGGTTGGTCTGTTTCTTGCCTAGCAGCAGTGATGGGTAGGTTTATTTCTTGGACAGCGGCAGTGATGGGTTCGTCTGTTTCTTGCCCACCAGCAATGATGGGCTGGTTTGTTTCTTGGCCAGCAGCAGTGATGGGTTGGTTTGTTTCTTGGTCAGCAGCAATGATGGACTGGTTCGTTTCTTGGCCAGCGGCAGTGATGGGTTCGTCTGTTTCTTGGCCAGCAGCAGTGATGGGTTGGTTTACTTCTTGGACAGCAGCAGTGATGGGTTGATTTGTCTCTTGGTCAGCAGCAAAGATGGATTGGTTTGTTTCTTGGCCAGCAGCAGTAATGGGTTGGCTTGTTTCTTGGCCAGCGGCAGTGATGGGTTTGTTTGTTACTTGACCAGCAACAGTGATGGGTTGGTCTGTTTCTTGCCTAGTAGACATGATGGACTGGTTTGTTTCTTGGCCAGTGGCAGTGATGGGTTGGTTTGTTTCTTTATCAGCAGCAGAGTTGGGTTTGTCTGTTTCCTGGGCAGTGGCAGTGATGGGTTGGTCTGTTCCTAGGCCAGTGGCAGTGATGGGTGGGTCTGTTCCTGGGCCAGCAGCAGCAATGGGTTGGTCTGTTCCTTGGCCAGCAGCAGTTATAGTCTGGCTTGTTCCTTCGACAGCAGTAGCACTGGGTGTGTCTGTTCCCTGGCTAGCAGTGAGGATGGGCTGGTTTGTTTCTCCGAAAGCAGTGGCCATGAGTTCGTATGTTCTCTTTGTACCAGTGATGATGGGTTCGTTTGTTTCCTTGGCAACTGTGGCAAAGGATTTGACTGCTCCTTGGGCAGATGCAGCGAAGAAATCTGTTCCTCTGTCCTGTGTAGTAATATACATGTCCTTCCCTAGGTCACCAGCAAAGCCGAGATGTAGGTTTGCTTCTTGGCTAAAAGTAGCAACGGGTTCGTATCTTCCAAATCGACCGAAATTACCAGGATAATATTTCTCTTTTACACGAGTGATGATTGGTCCGCGTGTTTCTAGGCTTGGACTATAGATAGACGTCAGTGAGGGTCCTCTTCTTCTACGACTGGCTATCACCAATGGTCTCCTCCTGTTATGGCTGAACTGCCGACTGAAATCGTTAGGAAACCCAGCGAGTCTGTCAGAGACGACTTCGCTGCGCTCTTGAGTACAGGACGTCCCGGCAGCTTCACCGTAACTCTTGCAACTGCAGTGTGTCTTCCTCCTGCACTCCGCACAGGAAACGTTCTCGACATCTGAGCCACTGCTGAATAGGGCCTCCAGTTCCAACAGCAAGTTATCATCTAGTAGGTCTACATCATCAGCACTGTCGCCATAACGCGGCTTCCCTCTCTCAAGACCTGCTCCAGCAACCTCTGGGAAGTCCTCGAATATTTCCGATCTGTTTACGTCAACCTCAGAGCTCGTTCTACCCGTGTAATTCAATACACTGCTGCTGATATCCTCAATCAGGGTGACAGAAGTATTCCTGTCAAGAGACGAGTCCTTTAAACCGCTATGGACTTCATTCCCAGTGCGACTTGTGATATCACCGACGCTGCAAATGCATATGGTACCGCAACACTTTCTGCAACATGTTCTTAATCTGTCTATCTCAAGTTCCTTTTCTGGTTGTGATGCGTCCTCTCCCGCCTCAAACTTGTCCTGTAGGGACAAACACTCCATCATAACGTTAAGGTCCGACTGTGATCCGCTGCTGTCTAGATACGTTTCGTATCTGCTCTCGTCTGCCTCGGAGGTGGTTCCACCGGTGTACACCAGCACGCTGTCGGTAATATCCTCCAAGAGTGCGATGCTGGTATTGTGACTCCCTTCACTCCTTGCGTCAGAACCCTGGTTACGGGGAAGAGCGCTCATCACGTGGGGTGGTGAAGCCTGGTGCATCTCGCCCAAGGATCTAAAGCCAAGCTCCCGATGAGCCCCATCAATTGGCACCAAGAACTGGGTGGCCTCGAAGGAAGAGTCGCCAGAAATCTCTTTGAGTATACTGTCGCTGATGTTCATCAGCTGCGTCTCGTTGGATAAAAACGTGAAGCCTGTGGACCCCTCCGTTCGAATTTTGTTTACACTCAAACCTTCATCGACATGAGGTGAGATGCGGTGAGGCGGTGAATCGAACAGATAATCATCTTTATAAGCAACCTTGCTCTCTCCTGCGTTACTACCTATTCCACCACCATCCAAATAAAAATCCTGGGTATTTAACGATTCATAATCTCTCACACGAACTGAACCACATTCAGAAATTCGGCGAAGATTCTCCGATGCATCTCCTTCACCAAGCATACCAGAAACCGTAAAATCTCCACGGCCAACACCATCAACGGATTCAGTCATAAACATGGGTGCTTCACTTCGCGACCCAGTGACCTGCGTTGCCTCATCTCCAGTACCACAAACAGTCAACTCTGTCCGGATACCTCGAGGGTCTAAATCACCGGAAGGATCCTGACCTGGAGGTAACTGACCAAGTGCGATTACAGCCCCTGAACTTACTGTATCACGAAGCCTCGACCCACCCGATGCTTCAAAATCAGTTGGGAGATGATGCGAGGTTTCCTCATCGGGGGGCACAGAATCCTGGTGGTGTCTGGCATCGTGAGGCTCCGGCGTGGAGCACACCACTCCAGCAGCAGTTGCAGGCCACTCGCTGGACGGGTCGGTACGACTCTGGCCAAACGGGCTCCAGACTGTGAATTTATCCATGTTCCTCCGTTCCTAAACATGCCTTCCTTTCCTGGAAAATAAACAGCGAATATATAATATCTGAACACTCCGAAACCATTTCGTAATATCTTTTTTTTAAGCAATTATTTTTACTGAGCAAATATATGAATAATCAAACCATTTGGTATTAGTTTTTTGACCAATGATTATGTCATCGACACATATAAATACTAGTTACGAACAGCAATATCAAAGGCACAGCCAAAATACAAAAAAGGGGGACAAAAGGGGAGAACAAATTAAAAAAGTGTATGACATGAAACACAAAAATGCGATGGGTGAATTTTGGGTAAATATAGAGTCTACCCGAGTAATTTATTAATACTGAGAAAGGCAGAACATCAATTTTGACACGACGGGGGTGTGGAATGGCGGCCACCACGGCAACATTTCTAAATCGGGACTGTATTAAGTTCTTTCCTGGGCGTCTGCTGCCTACCGTTTTCTAGTCTAGGTAAAATATCTGAGTACAAATAGCAACTCAGTAAATTCAAGATATCAAGCAATTTCTACGTAAACGTTAAGATTAAAGGACAATACATTGATCCTCATGCACGTATTTTCTTCACCATCACCTTGACGTGTGTGGTTTGGCATCAGGCGCCTTGGTTAGGTACAGGCAGGCGTCCCGCAACGGTAGTGTTATGAGCAAAGTCTATCACATTGATCAAACTGCTTTCTGTCTAACTCCATTATGTGGCCGGTATCTCCTTTATTCAGTTCCTACGCAGTAGATGGGATTCATCCAACGTGAAATAAAGACTCTCTTCGAACGAAACAGCAGCAGAACCACATCTTAAAATCACACTTGGCACCCAGATTTGGGTGCATATATGATTCGATTAACATACATTACCGAACAATCGTATACAACCAGTACCACAGATATCGCTCGCGTTTTCTACACAGTTTCTCCCCTAACTTCACAGCCAAATTGGCCAATATGTAAAATGACATGAAGGTCATCAGGTCGTGGAGATCATGGTTACAGCTTACATGGGAATCGAACCATCGGTTACAAAGATAACGATCGCAAATCTCCCTGACGGGAGTCCAGGAAAGTTACCGTACGAGACGTCGACCCGTGAGCACACGAGTGATCAGGTGTTCAGGAATCTTGGGGAGAATCCACTCCTCCAGCATGATGGATCCAGAGGACCTTCAGTTGCCAAGGGAAACTATCTGAAACCACGAGGACACAAACGAACGCACAAACGGACGTACAGACTTCCGTCGCAATGTGGATGCAAATTCAAACGACGTAATGTGGCAGCATGCTGATAAATCGTATGTTTACATTATACACATCCTCTAACGAAGAATATCAGATCTCTTGTTCTGTACACACGCACATAAATCACCTGCCTTCAATGATTTCCGCTAAGGCCACAGAGGTGCAACGCTGTAGTGTTAAGGAATGCCTCGCTCCCTCTCTCTCCATATATATAAAGTGCCCTTAACAGCCCACACCGTACGGTCCCATGAAGAATGTGCGTGTGGGTTGTATCTAACAAGGTACGTAGTAATCTGATACGCCTGTCCTCCAGGTTCGGTGGTTTTATCTGATTGACTATACAAGTCTAAACTCTGAAAGACCCTCATGTCACCATCTGGACACCCAAGCTTTGTGCTCCCCTTGACGAACGTAAAATAAAAGTCGCCTGAAAGCCACTTGTTGTTCATTATACTATTAAAGTTACGAGTAAAGGTGAGATGGATGCTCTTGACCTAAATAATACTCCATTCTAGTTTTATTATTAAATAACTCGTAACACATCAAAACCTCCAAAATAGAGTAAGATATTTCTATATATTCATTTAACAAATTCAATCTGACTATTTTAAGTTATCTGCCGCGTAAACATATAGAAATCTAACTCAAATACTATTCACGTACAAATCTAACTCAAATACTTTTGACGTACAAATCTAACTCAAATATTTTTGACATACAAATCTAACTCAAATATTTTTGACGGTCATATAACTTCAAAATAAACCTCCTGTCGTCGGTCTATCCCTTCTGCCTCTACTAACCTGGTTTTGTTCAGTCTACCTCATCTTTACTGCCATCAACACCTCGCCCCTCACCACACTTACCCTGTATCAGTTATGTTCCAACTCCTACGCTTCCAATGTTCATTTCATTCACGTCAAACACATACTTCTTAAAATGATGCTCAGAGCGTCACGGAACAGCCAAGTTTTGCACAGTCAAACCGAAAAGAAGTAAACGTGATCAACCTCTAAGCACAAGACGGTAACACCACAGAGCACAGCATTTTGACCCTACATGTTCCCATGTTACCCAACCCTTAGGGGTCATATCAAGGTTCCCACCATCATACCCGAAAGGTTGCAACGGACGCGCTACAGGATCGTAACGTCGTGCTCAAAGGTCAAGTTACCAAGCAGTAACAGCAGAAAGTAAATACTAATGCAGGATGTTAGCCAGCTTATCATGTCGCTATAAAGTAGTACCTACGACATAAACAACATAAACAGAATAAGAACATGATGGGGCTATAATGCTTTCAGTGAATCACTTTGGTCGAGTGTGTGGGTAAGGAGCCTGGCTACTAGCCTAGTTTCACTTTCTGGCAAAAATAGTTTTCCAATCCAACTTGACATCCATTCTCTTACATTTGGACTATATTCACTTTTTACTGCAACTATTTTAAATCCATAGTAGGCAACTTTCAATGCGGTAAGACGAAAAGCTCAGATTCTAACAAAATGACCGAATCTAACATCGTCGTCAAACAGACCAAGTGGTTCAAATTGGCGGAAAAATATTTTTTTCACAACATTCATTAATCAACACGTCAAAAACCGAAGAGATTGGAGTAAAGTTCTCACCTTGCAAATGCCAGGCATCATCTACCGTTCAAGAGCCAAAAAATCAAACTCGTTTCTTAAAAAAAAATCACCAGCTGGCCATCTTGCCGAAATGATAAAATGCAATTCATGAGAAACCCTCTTTATTCTCGGCAATCATTTGACAATGTACTATTCGTCCTACTATCAAACGTCCAGTATAGTCGATCTAAGAGATGCAATTGTGTCTCTGCCCAGGAATCAAGCAAGCTAAACATTTCACTCTTAGAAGCATGGGCCGACATCTTATCACTGTCATATCTGAACAGTTATAAACAAGCCCCCCCCACAGCAACCAGAACCAATGACTCAACAATGCGACTGTTATGAAGTACCACAGAGCATGATAGTCGCCACTACGCCTAACCCCGTCCCAACATATACCTGTCAGAGGCCAAGATTAATAACGCAGTCTCTCATCTACGTCACTGTACTCATGATGCAAACCAAACCTTACATGGGAGCAGTGAATACACATAAAACTTACTCATTACGTAACCTACAATCCTCCCCACACACACACACACACATAACCCTTGAACTTTAATCTACACAAAAATTTACTACATCTCGATTACTCCAATCATCAAAATAAACTGCTTTTCAATTACTGCACTTGACATCAGTATGATACACTTACCTCTTCTCAGTTTCTAACATCACTCAGCAACTATGGCCCATTAACAAACTACAGCTTAATCGGTTTTTGCAGGTCGTTTCGTTTGCACTATATTTCCGTTGCCCCTAGAAAGACAGAACGACCAAGGTAAGGAAAAAAAGGTCACATTATTTTAGCATTTAGTACATAGTACGTCTATACACTAAGCACAAACTATTCGCACATTAAAACGTGTTTTCTGGGGAAAAAATGTCATGTGACTTGCATGATGTAGAGTGGAAGTTAATTATATGTGGGTATTTTGGGACAAAAGATGAAACTGTAACAAGGTAAAATATCACTTTGTTCATATCAAATCAGCAACTATCTACACAAGATGTTCAGTCCGACATATGTAGCATATCTTATATAAGACCCATAGTACAGAGTACATACCACCAGTTCAGCCATGCCGACTAAATATACACCTAGTACCAAAGGAAGGAGGGGGAAAAAATGTACCCAAGAGGACAGCTCGGTTACCAGAGCAGCCACTAAACTTCCAACAATACAAAAAAAAAAAGGCCGAAGTCATGATTACGAACTGATTTGACAAGGCTGATAATGATCAGTTCAAAAGTAAAGGTTACTTCGATAATCAACATCTCTTTACTCTCGTGTATTTCACGTATTTCTGAACTGCCAAATCTTCCTCATAATTTCCCCCGAATTTCCGTAAAACGTATTCTCGTATTATAATGTTCAAAACATGTTAAAATACAATCATGTAATATGGTTAGGCCAGGCTGGGGGTTACAACACATTAACACACTCTCGTTCGGGTATCAGTTATGTACTACATCTGCAGCTTGTCGTTAACGGTGACCCTGCAATTGAATGAAATATAACCGTAAACTACTGCAGGGCACATCTAAAAACCAAACTAGAAACGACCGAGGTCAGGTAATAAAACAAATATACAGTGAACACTAATACTACGTGTTAAAGGGTAATACTGCGTTTGTTAAACGACTGTGCGGAACACCTGTATACATGGGTGATCATTTCAATAAGGTTTATACACCTACAGTATCAATATATACCCGTACCTCTTTATACTACACATTAACCACGCATTCTTGTATTACCTGAAGGACGCATTCATTTATCTGAGTGATTATATTCCATGAATCTATGGGGATTTTCCGAATAAACGATAAAGTTTATGACTGGCTGGTTTATGGTATATTACCTTACGTGGTTTAGCTATTTTAGGTTAGGTTAATCCAGATCACGCTAGTTGTCGGCTTAAAGCTAGTGAATATATATATATATATATATATATATATATATATATATATATATATATATACACACACACATCAACTGTCTCTAATTACAGGCATGAAGAAATTCATGATGTTTCAGTTCTAGGTTCTACATCCCTGAGTACAATTAACAATCAAACGAGTATCAAACCACAATTTTACCCATTTCAATACTTAACATGTTACATGACAGTACACAATTATGGGATGGAACCCTTCCATAAACACGAGAAGTACACTACACAAAAATACAGTCAAGTTCATACAACTGGGAAAAAAAAAAATGCCGATGCACATTTACACCATTTCTTTCACATACATAAATGTATTATGACAACTGCAATGGGTTATTAACCTACGTCCTTAAGTTAATTAAACATTATCAATACAAACTGTCCATTAAGCTAAGAGCAACAGCCACAACCACATGGCAGAGGGTTGGACTCAGCCGTCAAACAATTTGCCTCAGGTGGTCACCGTGGCCGCTGCTGCTGACACACATTTGCCACTTCATCATTCTACGCAATTCGTACTGCAATCGTTGGACATTTAAATTGCTAAAGTCGACCAAATAACGCCATAACACCTTAGAACTTACTTATACTACGATACATTCCGTCCTCCCGGTAGATTGAGAAGCCTAGTTAACACGCTGGAACCTACCTGTTCAGCTGGAGGCTAGGTTAGGTTTTACTACATTTATCATTCTGGCAATTGACATGTCCATTTCGGCATTTATCATAACTGATGAGGGTAATCCAGTACAATGATCCAGAGGTTATCACAACATAATAAATTTACCTTACCGACTATATCCTTCCCGTAACCCCATCTTACCTGGAGCCACCAGTCAACTGGTTTAAGGACGCCAATTGACGTCCAAAAACCAACCATCTTCACTTAGAGCTGCATACGCCACTATTTTTCTTCATAGATTCCAGTATAGGAAGTAAAGTTCCTTCACACCCGTTTTAAAGCACGTGTGAACACCCTCAGTTCCCCCACTCGACACACAATGTACGTAAACAAAACGGTTCCCTAATCACTTTTTGCAGATTTGCTTCGCGACTATTAATCTACACATTCTTTAACGATTACACCGCAGTCTGGGAGCTTTCATCATACACTTGAATGATATAAAAGTCTGAAACTATCAAAATGAGAGCGGAAAAAACACCTTACCTATTTGACCAAAAATTTGCTCGAATGTTCCAACACGACGAACTGTCCCGACCAACCGACTTCAAATCTCCCGATTAAGGCCCTAAAAAAAATTAAATGTTTCATATATGCAAAATTCTTTGGTCTATTCTTAGATTAAGTATTATCTAAATACAAAACTCACCAAAATTGTATGCCAAAATTCTAATTACTCCTGGGGGGGTTTTAAAAAAGAAAATAAATTCTATCGGAGACGAGTATAATTTGAATACTGATTTTGTTTGTATTACATCAAAGAGCATTATAGTTTGGTGAACAATTATTTAGATTTTTTTAATATATATAAGTGAAGACTTATCCACCGTTAGTGACAGAAATTCGACTAAAAAATTGCATGCGTGTCACGTTTTCGGCAAACCTATGGCTTGCAGAATTTTTCCCCCAGGGCGAACTACGGCATACGTTATATTTTATGGATATCTAAAATACATTGGCTGAAAGACAGTTTGCCAGTCAAAGTAACTTATCTTTGATGCTTGCGGGTTTATAGCATAGGTTGTTTGCGGTGTGACCAGACTGTACACCCTGTTAGATTCGAAATCATCCTAAAGAAACCAGTACATACTGTAGATTCTATTCATCTTGTCAGTCATCAAATCTGTGATCAAATTGTAATCAATTGATAATATTTGGAATGATACATGTATAATGTACAGTTGCTGACGCTGATAACCATTAAGTCCCACAATTAAAAAAATAATTACATCATGTTTCAGAAAATGGACATTTTCAGGTGAAAACAAGGTTGTTTAGCATGATTGTTAACGATCACTCATTTTCATAATCTCTGAAAATTGTGTGGGTGGTAAGTTAAATTTTCGGATTAGAAGATTTAAATGGAATATTCTATGATCTTATGACAATAAACACTGGCAAATACGGCACACCCTAACTACTCATGAGATTCTTAGGCCTGTTCTAGGTTTAATTATGAATAATTTAAAGTCAATTGACACAGAATGCACGAAACAGTGTTGCATTCATCATGCACACATGGCCATGGGTCTGGTCGATAAAACAGGTACCTGGCATAGGCTAGAGTATGTGTGTGCATGCATACCTAAGAGTAAAGACAAAGTACATATATAAAAGGTTAACATGGGGCAACATGAGTGTAACCATCCTGTTTGATCTGTGATGCTAGGGGTGAAAGATGCGGCTGTTCTATTCTCTGTTAATGCAAATAGATACTCTTTTAAAAATCATCTTTTGTGTAAACTTGTCGAAATTTTAAAATTTGCGTGCCTTCATGTGCCAAAGGGCTCGACACTACGTAAATTCAAATTATATCTTTTATTCTCACTCATGTACAATTCCTACTTTCACGTCTACAGTTACAAGAATGTATAACAACAAATATATTAATTTTATATAAATAAATTTTGTAAAGTTTTTTGTAATTTTTGAGATACATACCTTTCACAAATACAACCAGCATTTCATCTTCCACCTTCACCTTTTAAATGCTTCAAAATTAAGCATGTCTCATCTGAAGTTGGTACAAACTCTGTGGAAGTAACACACATCACTTCACAATACACACAAGAATTAGGTAGAATGTGAAAAAAAAAAAATTAGAAAATGTGATACTAAAAAATGATCAAGAATTGGGATCCTTCCAGTATAAAAACTCAATTCCGTGTTTACATACAAAATAATATACACAAATATCCATGTAAACAAGAAAATATCAAATTTGAAACTACTGACCTGACTAAATAAACTCAAGGAGAAGGCTACGGGGTAACAAGGACTAGAAAATGACACATTAATCAAGAACAAATGAATTGCCAATTAGTCATAGCAAAAGCAGAATATTATAATGGGACTGCTTGGGAATTGTGGAGATTATGTTCCAAAAGATAACCAATAGCATTCAAGCCTTAAATGGCTTCCAAGAAAAGCAAAGGGAATGAGAAATTTTCTCAAAACACAAATTTCAAATGGTTGAGTTTCAGACAGAAGAGCCAAATATCCGTGTCCATAAGACTTGGAGTTGAATTCAGGTAATTTCCTACCTTGCTGTACTATTCATTCATCTATTTATTATACTTGATTGTCATTTTCTGCATCAACAAAGTAGCACCAGAAAACAGTTGAAGAAAGACCCATCGACTCATATACGTACACGCTCATACACTTATCAACATATACATATATGTAAATGCCATACATACATACCCATGTACATACTCATACTCGCTTGCCTTCATCCATTCCCAATGTCATCCCACCTCACTGATAACAGCATTGCCACCCATTGTGTCAGCAAAGTAGTGCCAGGAAAACAGAAAAAAAGGCCACATTTTTTCACACTCATTCTCTGGCTGTCATGTGTAATGCTCCAAAACCACAACTCCCAAGCCCCACAGACCATTCCGTGGTTTACCCCAGACATTTCAGTCCAATGACAGCACATCATTCCTGGTATACCATATTGTTCCAGTTCACTCTATTCCTTGAACATGTCTCACTCTCCTGCATGTTCAGGCCCCGATTGCTCAAAATCTTTCTCACTCCATCCTTCCATCTCCAATTTGGTCTCCGGCTTCTCCTCGT
>JAUUDZ010308743.1:3828-16385 GCA_032361705.1 Panulirus versicolor | reverse complement strand
AGAGAGCACACACACACACACACACACACACACACACACACAAAACACACACACACACACACACCACACACACACACACACACACACACACACACACACAAAGGCAGGTTTAAAGACGCAAGTCTGTGATGATCTTTGGGCTGCAAGAGACAAATCTTCTAAACAAAGAGGAAAGGAAAGCCAGTGAAGGAAAACGTGTCAGACAACTATGTTTGTGTTGGACTTGACTATGAGGTAACAATCGTCAGGAGAATACGGACAGTACAAGTATACTGGAAAAAGACCAGTGAAGACAATATTTCAAATGCAACTATGGAAAGAGGTGCTTAGGCAGGCAAAAGACTGATCTCGAAAAAGGAGTTCAGAGCTGTTCAGGTCTGGGGCCATTGCTTTTCTCAACTTGTCTAAATGACCTGCCTGAAGACTGGACTTCTACTGAATACACTTGCAAGTGGTTGACAGGAGTGACAAACCCAGAGAGGAGAGGGACAGGCTTAAAGAAAACTGGAAAAGGTAAAAACCAAGATGAGTCACATTAGGCCAAAGCAAGGAACAGTATTCCCGCGTCTAGTGCAGAGAGACCAGGACTAGATGTCAGAAAATGCCTAAAGCTGAGAGTTCAGTATCTCGACCGCCAGAAAGCACTTGCTTGACACCACATTTAGGGGTTGGTAAATACGTTGGTTCTTCGGGCAGAAATAATATCGAGCCTGCTTCGATGGCTGGAGGATTGTGTTAGGAGAAGCGTACAAAGAACTCGCATCAGAGGAGGTTTCGAAAGAGGTGGGGGGTTCACAACCGGCGTGCCGCAGGATTAAGTTTAGGGGCCATTGCTCTTCTTAATCTGTGTAAATGACTAAGAGGAAGGGTTGGACTCCCACCTGAATATGTGTTCAGATGATGCCAAGGCAATGAAAAAAGTGAATATTGATGTGGATTCCATCAAATTACAAGGGTACTGAGACAAACTTCAGAGTTGGTCTGTTGCATGGTTGATGAAATTCAGAGTGAATAGAAAGGAATGATGATGGAATATAGTGAAAGAAGGTCTCAGTGCAACTACTATCAAGCAAGGAAGGAGCTGCAGGAATCGGTATGTGAAAGGAAATTGGTATTTAACACTGTGTCTAACCTGCTGCCAGAGCCCGATCTTATGTGAATAAAGGAGGCAAACAGCTTACTGGCAAACATTGGAATTGCATTCATGCACATGGATAAAGAAATATCAAGGAAGCTGTTCACTTAGTATGCGGGCTAAAACTAGAACATGCTTCTAAAGCTTGGTCACCATATTTGATTAAGTACGAAGATATAAGAGAGAAGGTCTAGAGGAGTGTAACAAAGTTGATACCAGAATTAAGAGTAGAGTTACAACGAGAGGTTAGAGGCCATTGATTTGCTCTATATAGTAAAAAATAAAGTAATGGGAGGCTTGATCACACCCTCTCAGTTTTCATACCAGTCTGATGGTATTAAAAGTGAACAGTTCCTCGAAAGATGCAAAGACGGAGGCCATAACATGAAACTAAGCAAGAAACTTGTTAGAAAAGTTCTGTTATACTACGCTAGCAGCATGAACAGGGTTAAAAAGGTGTGATATCAGAGAATGTCCAAGAGATAGGGCTACATGAGTGCAGAACCCCCTCCCCATACAGTACAAATGGGCCATTACAAACAGGTAATTACTGTGGGCTATAAATGCCACCAGAGACAAGAGAATAGGTCGCGTTCTAGAGACGAATTGAGAGATCTGTACCAGACAAGAACTACACACACATACCGATGTTCAGTGTAATGATGTAACTGATGTGAGAGACATAAGTCATTGCATAACCCAGTCCTGAACTTAGGGGGTAAGAGAGAATACTGTAAGACTCACGCACACTTACCATTAATTTTTCATTAGCTATTTGTTATTATCATCTTACTGTAAGTTACATGGAGTTAGATGTATGTTCCCACGGGCTCACTGTTCCCACGGGCTACTGTTAATCAGGATGTTTGAACACGTAAGAGCTAATCTGTTATTTGAACACGTTGTTGAATGGGTGTTGACGGACTCCCATATAACCCCTGTCAGTGTGACCCGAGGGGACACACTGGCCAGCATCGTCACACTGTTCACTAGAGTGTGTCGTAGTGTGTCAAAGACTATAGCCCAGAGTACTACAGATGTACGTACATATTTTCTTGAAATAAATCCACAAAGGCCGCCTGATCTTCATTGAGTACCATAGACGAAGAAGACCTGATTTCATTCATATCAACTCAACCTTACAGTACTGCAGAGACCTGGGCTTCCTAAGTGAAAAATGAAGTCATGAGAGATCGTGAGAAAAACTTTGAGATGAAAAGGGTGTGAAGTGATTGAGGTTAAAAGGGTACGAAGACTTAATCTCCCTGAGCTAGAATATATCTCCCTGGAAGGGAGAGACTTTGAGGTAAGGTAGTCATAGTGTGAAGACTCACCTTGTGGAAGAGGGTGTAGAGGTACGGTAGGTACTGGTAGCGGATGTTGAGGGTGTAGCGGGAGATCTCGGCCACCTCCGGCCACATGCCAGGGTCCTGGTCCGCAGATCCGGCCGTGTTGTGGTTACGACTGTCGGGAGGAGAGACGTGGTAAACATTACAACCTTTACAGTGCTCGTAGTAACCTCTGTGCTTAATGTTTTCACTCGTTTTCTTCTTTCACTCAGCAGTACGAAATGTCAAGAAGAGAGAAGCGAGAAACATTATGATTGGTTACAGCACATCAAATTATTATAAAGAAAGGTTCTGATTGGTTGAGTCATATTACATCATCATGTCTCAGTATAAAACGTTCCGACGTCCTTGCAAGGCAATTTTTTTCTTCTATTTGTCGCTGGAGATGGTAACCTTGTCCGAGCTAGACGCTTTGGTGGCTTCCACGAGAAAAAAGTGGACGCAAAGTCTTGGCTGTTGAGAAAATGATGATATCTTCCTTCTGTCCCACAGGATGACGAATTCATAACGAGAAGTGGAGCAGCGCTTCAGAAAAACTCTGACTATTGCATTGTCTTATATTCCGGAGGTGCAAATAAAGCGGACCAGCATCCGCCTTACGTGAAGACATCCAACGCAACCCACCTGCCTCTGACACTCACCTGAAGGGGTAAAAGGTGTCTACCTCCATCCATCTGTCCCTGACACTCACCTGAAGGGGTAGAAGGAGCCCACTTCCATCCACCTCATACACATCTCCATGTCGGGTTCACCAAAGAAGCCACATATGTCGGCACCGACCATGGGGATCCCGAACATACCGAAGTCAAACATACCTGAGGAATGGCGGGTATTTTAGACGATGCAAAAATTAAGAATTGATTTCTATATTTGCCAATGTACGAATACAATATCCTGGATGAAAACGAAGACAGTGATGAACGAATATGATGCTTAGGAAAGATCATAGGAACAACAACACATGTAGACAATAAAATCAATGAACATCAATCAGTTGAAGACGATGATAGACAGACTCAGCACATGAATTCAGACATCAAACCAATGACAAGTGAACTCCCAGAGATGAGGGAGGGCGTCACTAGTAAACACATTAAGTGAAGGCTAACTACCCAGGAGAAAGTTATTACTACAATACCACAAAGGTGACAGGTATTAGCCCCATCAGAAAACCGTGACTGGAACGACATCGTGAACTCACCAACCCGACAAATGACAAAGGAACCAATAGCAAGTATCTCGACTCACTGATACTGGGTTATTATTTTCAGCAGGGGTGAGGGACAGGTTAGTTCGGAGCGAGTTTGAGTAGAGAAAACTTGGAGGAACTGGAGTGTTTTAAGGACATGAGGATGGACATGACAGCAAATGGAAGCATGGAAGCAGACGTGAGTCATAGGATGAGTGAGTGAGCAAAGGTTCTGGGTGCGCTGAAGAATGTGTTGAAAGAGAGAACGTTATCTGGGATGGCAAAACCAGGTACGTTTGAAGGTACATTACTCCCAATAGTATCATTTGGATGCAAAGCATGGACTATAGAAAAGGCTGTGCAGAAGACTGTGGATGTGTTGGAAATGAAATATTTGAGGACAATGTGTGGTGTGAGAGTAAGCAATGAAAAGGCAAGGGAGATGTGTAGAATGAATGTGTGTCACTGAGAGAACAGAAGAGGGTTGAAATGGTTTAGACATATGGAGTGAATGAACGAGGAAAGGTTGACAAGTATATGTGTCAAAAGTGAAGGGAACTAGGAGAACGGGGAGACCAATCTGGAGATGGAAGGATGGAGTGAAAACGATTTTGGGTTATCGGGACCTGAGCATGCATGAGAGTGAAAGGCGTGCACGAGATAGTGTGAAATGAATGGATTTGGCATACTGGGATCGACGAGCTGTTAGTGGACTGAGCCAGTTCCGGGATTAACCATGGAGAGGTCTGTGTGGACAGGGAACTGTGGTTTTCGGTGCATTACACATGGCAGCTAGAGAATGGATTTGAGCAGATTCGGCCTTTCTTTGTCTGTTTCTGGCGCTACCTCACTAACGCAGGAAACAACGATCAAGCATTAAAAAATGATACAAAGTCACCAAGTTCGTGAACATTACAAGGACGGCAAACAAAGCCAGCTGGCCACACGACTCACCGATGATGGCCATGTGCATCTGTGTCCAGTCGGCGGAGTTGTCGCCCAGCCAGTGGACAGCGTACTGGCCGGACCCCGGGAAAGTGGAGCGGGAGAGCACTACGGGCCGCTTCTCCGGCTGCACCTCCTTCAGGCCGCTGTGGGACGTCAGTTGTTACATTTCTAAGCCCTCCCTATTCATTATGTGATCATGACATGTGATAATGGTGGATTAAATGAAATGAAAGCCATACACGATGTTCGGATAGATTAACAGCACTATTAGTCTTTAAACTTGAAAAAGATATGAAATTTAACCTTGGAAGCCACGGATGATGGCATTAGTAAATATAGAAATGTTTAGCTAAGAGTCATCAACAACTGATAAAATGACGTCACCAATGAAACCATAAAACATGTACAAAGTACGAAATCAATCGCCATATGAGCTGAAACCTTAGATAAAGAAGATAAAGTTAAGATCTGTCGTACAGTTGCTGGAATAATACGGGTTTAGAGGCATTGATAACATTGTTTTGAGTAACTGGGGCGTTCACTTATGTACCTGTACTTACAGGTCCTCAAAGATTCCCTTAACCCCTCCTAAGAGAGAGAAATATGAGCCCCCATAGCACCTATACGTACTGGAGCAAGATTAGCTTCTCTAAGCTTCCTTGCTGAAAGAGAAACAAAAGACTGACGAAGGAATTGCTATGGCAACTGCATCAGTTATCCTCAACCGTTTTCTTTCGTTGCTTCCGGAGCTTGACAGAGAATGTGTCAAAGCTGATCCTTCCTCGGGCTGTAAACGCAGATCTTCCATGACCCAGTGCAGTTGCAGAGACGGGAAGGAAGAGGATGGGCAACCGTGGTACACTAGCTCTGCACTACCACTAGAAACAGGCTTTTTCAATCCTTCGAAGTTCGTACCTTAGTTGTTGGGTCGTTCACTAGCGAACCGGCGGTGAATGTCAATGGGAGGAGGAGTGCGGGAAGCATCAGGACAAACAACAAAGCATGTTCGCATAACCACAGCCTTCGTTCAAAATACATAAATGTCTGTAAACTAATCAGACCACTGAAGGCACCCTACAATATGTAGTGGAAACTGGGAAATCACTCATGGCTACACGAAAAAATATAAAAACCTGTTGACTATCATGATAGTGCGTGGACAGGCACGTCCCTATATCCTTAAGGACTCTCATCCAATTAAAACCGATGACGAGATGCCCAAAGCCAGCTGGCACAGGAGGTCGCCTAAGTGCAGTGTTTGGTAGAGACGCCTTCACTTCCAGTCGGGAGAGTCAGCGCTGTCAACTCTCTCTTTCCGTAAGGTGTGAACCCATGGAGCATCGCTCGCTACTTCGAAGCTTTCGTTTATGGGTGGGGGAGCGGGAGACGACTGGGGCCGGCGCATTAGGGGGTTAACAAGGGAAGGAAGAAAGAGGCGTGAGACAGGAAAACGCTGGTAGTTAACACAGTCAAACAACGCTGTATTTTATGAAGCAAGTGCAGAAATAAATTGAGGAAGCAAAAATGCTGAAGGTGATGTTAATCGTAAATTAGGGCGTCATTCGCTATTTATGCTAAAGGTCTGGATTATTCCATGATAATGCAACTCCTCCCACCCCCCACCCTTTAATTAGTACACATGTACACACATACACACACACACACACACACACACAGACACAGGCCATGTCCTTCCCTCCATTTACAAAAGCAAATATCACTAACTCGAGGGTGATCTTCACACCTGCTAGGTTTGCCGTGAAGGGCAGCTCTCACGACCTATGTCGTGGCTGAAAGATGCATTTGAGTGCTGACTTATAATTCTCAGTATAATTCTCAGTATAATTACCTAGAAAGCTGTGAACCATTCTTAAGTATAATGAATATGATAAAGGAACATCATACTCCAGCACTCAAGTGTTCCATGTAATGTTTCACATTTCATTGTTTACAGCTGTAAGAAAAGCATGGTGTTGGCTATAGAGTGGTGAGGGTGTACCGACATGTGGTCAGTAAGCAATCTTTATCGTGGAATGTAGATATCATATTGTGGTGGTGGTTTGGTATAGCTTCCGGCAACACTTGGAGCATGAAAACGTTCGCTGCTGTGTTAAGAAACATTATTTATACGAGCTTATCAGATAGTTTTGATAGTATGCAACGTTTGATTAGAGATTATACATCAGTATCGCGTCAGACAAATTCAATGAACTGGTAAACTGTGTGTAACAAAATGTCGGCTGGCGAGATAATGAGCTTCGTGTCATTTTCCCATTAACTATTCATATTGTCAGCAGCTTGAGCATGATGGTGTTGGGTATATTCGAAAAGTTATTTCACATTTCATCTCCAAGGCAAAGTAATGTAAAGAGATCCTTGTAATCTTACTGACTATTTAATGCCAAACTCAATATCTGTATGAATCACCCATGACGACCCTCAGCTAGTATATAGCCCATCCCGTAGTGACCAACACAGTGCCTCACTCCCACCACACTCACGCCACACTCCCAGGAAAAAAAAAACCACTGCCACAATTTTTCCTGACGTCTTACCTGATGCTATGCTTCTTACTGTATCCCCAACACATGGTCAACATGACACGACACCACTTAAGTTTGCGTAATAAATTCAAGAACTAAGAGAAATGTATAACACGTGTGAACATTCATTCATACAGGGTGCAGTCATCATTCATCACTAGTTTAATAAAGCCATTTTCATTTATGAATTTTTATCATTTCCTGCTTGGGTCAAGGTAACACCCATACCACAGTCAGTGTATCAATAGAGGCAAAGGATGAATGTTGTGGTCTCACGGCTAGAGCTCAGAGAACGTCTCTGTTCACTCACGTGTGGCTTCGAACTCACGAGTTGATACTCTCAGGTTCACTTACCGCGGAGAAGAAGGAGCGACACTGTACTGTGTTAGTGTATCGAAACCGAAGTTAACACCACATAGTGAGACGTTGCGGATACCAGAAACGACTTGTATGTGAGAAGCAAAACTCCGGACAATGCAAGCTTGGATATAGCTTCAAACGAAAGCTTCGTGGCAGCGAGTTGTTACTCGCTGGGTTCACACCTCACAGAAAAAGTGGACTGACAACGTTGACTATCCCGCCTGCAAGTGGAGGCGACTATGACGTTCAGAGAAACATGCTGCGGAACGCTACTGCCCCACGTCCATCACTCGTGCCAATGATCTTGTGCGTAGAATGAAAGAGAAGACGCAACCCTTCGAACCTCATAAACCCATAACACTTTCCCCGGATCGGTTGCCTCGATAACCTTACGTATAATAAGGACAATATGAGCTGGCGAACATGGCCTTAAGGGGTCGGGGCAAGACAATCAGTGAGGAGAACTAACTCTCGTTCTTGGCAAGTTTAGCTTAGAGCGTCTTGAGTTGGGATGCACGAATGTTCTGCACAATATATCCAAAGATAGAGAGGATCTTACCCTATTCGTCTTAAATAAGCAACATAATGAATGTGAGATGACATTTACTGAGTCTGAACTTGATATAGCCCTTGCCAGGGGTAAGGCCCTGGTAAGGGCAGTGCCCCTGGGGAGGATGGTATTACTCATGACATTGATAAACTTCAGAGACGTGTACCTGGTAATCCAGTACTAAAACTGTATGAGTTGTGCCACGGGTCATATACCTTCCTTGTGGACCATCATCCTAATTGTACCAATACGTAAACACAATCAAACTGATGAATTTCGCCTCATCTCCCTGACGAGCCGCCTATGCATAACTTTTGAGAGGCTGGTGCTCAACAGACTACTGCACAAACTCAGAGAACATGTCACAGAGAGCAAAAGTGTACACAACTGCATCACTACTTTCCTAACAGTTCATAGGGACAGACGGCTCAGGTACACCACATTTGACCTAAAATCTGCATCTGGTATTGCTAACAGGAAAGCTATTTTGTATGAGCTAGCAAAAAATGAATGTAGGCGACCAGCTTCTGTATTGGAAATTGCGTTTTCTGTCTAACATAAAGTCTACTGTGTTTTTTCAAGGCTACAGAAATAAAGTTAAAGACATGCTACCTGGCACTCCTCAAGGTGGAGTACATTAGCCCCATTTCATTCAGTGTGCTATTTAATGTATTACTGAAATCAGTGTTAGAAAGTCCAAGGAATATCAACATTAGTTACGTTGATGATAAACTTGTACACACTGAAACACATCGTGAAATGCAAACCGTACTTAGCTGCATACATACACCTTGTGAAAGCATTAGCTATATGTTTTCTACAGAGAAAACCAGTGTTCAATAAACGGATCATATTCATTGAAAACAAATGAAAAACCTAGTGACTCTGTCTCTTCCTTTGAATACCTTGGTGTCGCAGTCCCATGTACTGCAGCTAGTATGAAAAAAGAGCTCTTGCAATTGTTACTGGGTGCGTTCCTAGTGATGGTGCAAATGTAGCATTGTTAAAATGAAGTACTTAATCATATTAGGTCTTGTAGATTACCACGCACAAATATTTGTCCTAAAGAACAACAAAGGTATCAATAGACTTGAGAAAATGCAAAATGAATGTTTTAAGAATCATACCTGGCTGCCTGCAGACCACGTAAGTACTCAACATGCGGAAAGAACTTGCTACACCCAGCATTATGGAGAGAATACCTGAATCAGTCTTATGATAGGACTGAAACTTTTACCGGGTGATTCAGATAGTGTTGTCTCTAAAAAAATTTCAACCACTAAACCACATTTGCCATGGCACAGGTGAATCTAAATTGATCCAAATAACAGCTAACCACATGACAATGATTAGCTTTCATAATTTGCATGAAATTACGAAGCGACAACATTTCCCGCCATGCTGGCAAATAACTCCATTTGGCATCAATATACCTATTCACAACCTTCATCTTCAATACTCAGTCAAACCCAGTGGTCTTGGATATGAACAGAATTTCCAGGCTGAACATAGCATAGGCCAGTGCATTGATTTTGATGGTTCTCTCAACTCTGCCACTGGGAGGGCAGGTAGTGCTGCCGTTGTGATCCTGCCCAATGGTAATACATTAAAGAAAATGTTAGAGAAAGTATCTGGGCGCCTGCCCTACAATCTAAATTGTCCGCCATACTCATCGCTCTTGAGCTTGTAGATATCACTGCCACAGACAGTTTAATCATCTCCAATTCTTTATCTTTGCATCTTGCTCTTAACACCGTGAGATCAGAATGTAACATGCCGGTCAAGGGATTCAGTTCAAACTGTTATGGATTCAGTCTCCGTGAGCATGACAAAGTTGATACCTTAGCCAAATGCACTTAGTAAAGAAGCTGTTAAAAACAACACTGGGTTCTCAATCTGAAGCCTCAAAACCGTAATGAGAAAGGAATCAACATATCTGTTTGAACCAAATACGCGAGTTCAGACAAGTACAGGGAAAAGCATTTTATATTACAGTGAAATGTGTAAAGTAACACATGCACATGAGGAAAGTAATAAAGTGAACAAATTACAAGATGTTGTAATTGCTAGAGTACAGCTAAGCTATAAGTGTTATTGGCGCTTTAGCGTATCTGATATTAATCATGAGAAGTGTAAAGTTTGTGGCTAGAGATGTGAACACAAACTAGAACACTATGTCTTAGATTGAGAAAAAAAGAACCTTTTAGGAATAGGTTTAAACAAACCCTACAAGAAATGTCACAACACCTTTTTGTTAATAACAAGATACCTGAAATTCTAAAACTGTATCTACTTTTTGCATTTAGTCAGTATAACATACCATATGAAAGACTGTAATCTATGTTAACATGTTTGTGGCAAATCATTTAATGAATATCAGCCCATTAAGGTCTGACAAAAACCCTTTGTGACCTCTGAAATCATTTTGCGCTATCACTCACTAGATGAGCACTGGGTGCACAATACACTTGCCAACGATACCAATACAAATGAACAATTCAATGTTGCACACGTGACACAGCGCAGGGTCGAACACATCCTTCCTAGAGGAAGGGAAATTTGACGAGCAGAATTCGTGGCCGTCCACAGCAAACTGTGCTGAACCTACCTTAGCTGCACAGTGTGTGCAATGGAAAAGTGGGACGGAGAACGCGACCGGGAAGACTATCAAACTTCACTAAAAAAAAGGAAAGCTGACGTAGTCATAAATCGAATCGAGAAATGGATGTGAATCGCCTAAGCTCAGACCCCGAATCCCACACACACCCCACCACCGTGCATCGAGTAAGTCATCACAATAAGCAATGCTACCTAGCCGAAACGATGGAGGAGGCCTGATGAACACCCGTGGTGAAGCACCGCAGCCTGAATGGTCCTCCACTTTTCTTGGCTAAATCTTCAAGACAAGAACATAAAGAAGGATGATAGCAGCCGACGAACATTCTCGAACCCCTACCAGATCACAACGAGATGGGAACTCCGATGACGATCGTCGACTGATGGAACAATTCCATTGGTTCTGTCCTCATGGAACTGCATAACCAACCGAGACAACCTGTATTGTTCGAACTGCCCTGCGACCGCCCGGTTAGCTCTAAGACACAACAGGAAAGGGAACCCTCGCTAGCGCAACTAAAAGAATCGAACCCGAAAGAAGCAGTACCGATCCCTCATTTCGTGGCCGAATGAAGCAAGTAGCCGTAACTTTGTTCAGCAACGAAGCAACAAAGCTGCAAACGAGAAACCAGTACAAAAGCCTAGCCAGTTGGGTCCTTTATCTCTGGCCCCCATAAGGCCGAGATAAGAGACAAGCGACCGTAAACAAACGAAAACACACCGGAAGGAAGGGAAACAAAGAGCACACAGTAGGGGCACCAGCACTGAAGATGGCTGAGACAAGTGATTCCATCACTAATAAAAAGTCCTGTATATATACAGACGACGGAATCACCAGAAGTCCTCTTATACTAAGGCAAGACCACTCACCGGGAAAAGAGAAGACCGAAATGAAGATATCGCGAAGTACACGTATGTGACAGCAGGATCACCAGACCGAAATGAAGACAACATCGCGAAGTACACATATGAGACTGCAGGAACACTCATCCGTACCTGGCAATAGCTCGGGAACAATTAAGGCCTGATTGGTCCTGACACTATACAGATCAAGCTCAGAAGACGACGACAGAAAACGGGTCAGGGATGACTGATGCAGTTTCTGTCGTAGTTCCTTCTTTGGTCTTTTCTTTCATTCCTTCTCAGTAAGGAAGATTAATGTGATCTGTTCTTGCTTCAAGAAGCACAGTGTCATAGGGCTTCCAATTTGTTCCCCAAGGGGCGGGAATTTGAGGACCTCAAAACGCAGGTACACAGGTAAATGCCCTAGTTTCTCAGATATAGCAGTGGAAACCACGACCGATGGCTTTATCACAGACGGAAATGTTTTTATTAAAAGTCTATAGTACCTGATCGAATGATACCACTATTAAAACTATTAATTTCGTATAAGAAAATACAAACTCCATCGCGGTGAGTTAAAATATTAGAGAGAAAAGTTACGACTTGTCGTACAGGTGTTGTGTAATAACGTACTTGTAGGTGGCAACGGTTTCAGACCAGCCGTAGAGGGAGTGGACATCGTAGTGGAGATACGATTGGTTTCCGTCCGTCTGCTTGGCCGACATGCAGATGGTGTGGTCACTGGAACACAAAGCCTAGCTCACGCAGGGGAACTACGGACACAAACACAGTATGGGGAACTGAAGTCTGAGAGAAACTTGATGGCGTTTGGCCAGCATCAGAGGATGCTACTCTCTGTACACTGAGGATTGAACGTTGATGTGAGGAAAATTATATATTGTCATACAAACTGATGCTGTTAATGACAGTGTTGGTAACAAACACTATGCTTGATAATAATTCCAAGACGTGTAAACTCTCTCTCTCTCTCTCTCTCTCTCTCTCTCTCTCTCAAACACACACA
>JAUUDZ010308633.1:3253-16386 GCA_032361705.1 Panulirus versicolor | reverse complement strand
CCCGGTATACCACATCGTTCCAATTCACTCTATTCCTTGCACACCTTTCACCCTCCTGCATGTTCAGGCCCCGATCATTCAAAATCTTTTTCACTCCCTCTTTCCACCACCAATTTGGTCTGAAAGAATTATTTCTATTTATTTCTACTTTAAAAGTGGAAAATGATTGACTAACAAGTATATATAAGCAAAAGAAAAAGTAGAGGATGTGAAATAATACAAAGTATGAAAAGGTATAAGTAAAGGGAAACAATGAAAGATTAAAAATTAGATAATATCTATGTTCTCTATGGGATATGTGGCAAACCATCAAGTTGGTTCATGACTCTTGGTAAAGAATTGAATAGTCAATCTTATGTGGATATAAGTTAACTTTGTTTGTTCATTATAGCTTGTAGAATCAAGCACAAAAAAGATACAACCAGACCCTTAAGAATAAGGCAGTGAGAAAGCAGCTCCTTCAGTTTGGCATCAGTTTTAATGACCCTGAATCTTGTGCTTCAGATCCCACATAAGTCACAGTTATCGGTCTCCTGATATCCAGTTTATAAGGGAGTGTGTGCTCTACAGAATTTAATACACATATTATGGTAAACTCACTTTATAGTTGTTAATCCATTCCTGCATTTCCCTTGCATGCAAGTTGTCCTTCCATTTTCCTTGCAGTCCCTGCTTACACCAAACCTTTATACTTGCCCTTTCATTTCCCTTGTAACCCCTGCTTACACCAAACCCTTATTCTTTGTATTCATATAAACCTCGGTGTTCATTCTATTCACACTAGTATTCCAGCATAATATCCCCCATTCTTAACACTCTCACCCCCTCATCATAGTTTTTATATCTACCTAACATGCCATCATGATCATTAAATGCTTACAGTACAAGGTTTCTGTTACACATTATTGATGAAAATACTCTTGACAGGGTTATTATTTCTGATGTATAAACATTTCTGTTTACAGAGCTATATTTGATACAAGTCTGTAAATCAAGAATGATGATAACAGTTCATTAAGTGTTAACTTAACCTTTCTTGTGGAGCAGTCCATAAGTAAAGTAAAACCAATTCAGCAGTGATGTGGTGGGTACCTCCACATTTTGATCCGTGGCATCCAAAATTAGTTGTGTAGGTACATATAATGGTTTGAAGTGCGCATCAACCTTTTCCACACACTATCTGGCCATACTAAATTTAAGTTCAGCACACCTGCTCCCTAGGTGGACCTTGCACTGGTAATAAATATTCACTTGGACAATCAGCAAACTCACCTTATAATGGTGGTATAAGAATAAGATTCACTGTTTGTCGTATGTACGGTATATACTTGTGTGAAGGCTGAGTTTGTATAACCAAATGACCACGCAAAGAGTAAGGGGGTCCCCTATAAATGAGTAATATTTTGAAGGGGTTAAAATCTAGTGACCGGGTACTGACCTGTTATAAATCATGATGATGAGGCCAAGAATTATGCTATGATATGTGTATGTAACTAAACACTTATAGAAATAAAAAAGGTAAGCAGTAGTTGGTAGGTAGCTACCAACCAGGGAAGAATATTACTGGTACTCCCTGCCTGGGTTTTGGGAGGGTAAGTGACCACTGTGTAGTGAGCTAGCACTTCAGAGGTTGTCAAGTTGCACTCCTCAGACCCAGGTAGCTGTCTTTTCTTTTTGCGTTACCCACACACGGACTGCTAGTATTCTTTCTACAGACACAGAATCTCTCCTTGACATGCATAACACATGTGAACATAACTCACACAACTTATTCTCTGTAACTAGATTTTTCCTGTAGTGAGTACTATGCACTAGTCCTGCCTTTGACAAAATGGCAGGAACAAAAGATAGAAGTACTGGGCAGGAACTTTAGACAGGAGCATAAGGTTGAAACATGAGGTAGACACATTAGGTAGTAGTAGTCAGTAGAAACATTGGGTAGGAACTTCTGAAAGCACTATGCTCAAGTTGCCTTCTGCCAGTGGCCTGTTGAGGCTGAGGCACTAAAGGCTATAAAGTGGCAATGCAGTTCACCAGTTATGGTGCCTCTTTTGCCTTAGCCAACCACTTGAGACAGTTTCTGAAGGGAATAGGCATCAGAATTATAGAGGGATATATAGAAATAAAAAAAAATGTTACGCAGTACATCTGAAAGTACAGAAATAACGATAACATTTGACAAGAACCTAGAAAAAGACACATAAACAGTTAAGTATCTCCTCAGTGCAGCAGTCAACTGGCCCTATTGCCAAAGCTGACTTGTCACACCATACAACTCACTCTTGCCCAAGGGTGTATCCAAAGGGTTGGGGGTGATAGGGTAATTCACTCCCTATAGGCTATATAATATACAATAAAATTACTCAACACTTCTTACAATTACTCTGATCCTTTTAATCTCTCATACAGAAATATATATATCTCTTCATACAAGTTCACCATTTCCCACATCAATTTGGTAGTGCCTGAATTGTTTACATTTGGCAGAGCAACTCTGTGGAATCTAGATAAAATCAAAACCCATTCTGTTTAATAAGTTTCTCAAAAGGATTATGGTGAATGAGGTACTGGTAAGAGATACATATCTTTATTTTGTGCATAGGTGAGTCTTTTGCATGAACAGAAGCATCAAGTTTCCTTCCTTCAATATTAATATCATGATGGTTAAGAGGACCTAGTTGATGCCATAACTTGGACTTACCTTGTCAACTCGGTACTCAAAAGGAATAGACTCATTGTAGTAGTTCCAGTAGCTGGGTTGGTTACCATCCACTTCAGATCCCGGCCAGAAGAAAGTAGCTGCTTTCTTGCCCTTCAGAGGAAATATAGAATCAATTCTCATTCCTTCTAGAAAGATTTTTTAATAGAAAGTATCATACGATTTATTCATTGCATAAATGATATTTCTGTCAATATCTGTTATCTATTACTTATATAATTTTCCTTTATTTACAGAGTTAGGATCATCAATATGCGAACACGAACAGTTTCCTCTGACCCAGGTAGCTGTCTTTTCTTTCTACCTCACACACATTTGGACTATTGGCATTCTGTCCACAAACATAAAGTTGCTCCTTGTCACACATAACACTTGAAAACACTTAACTCGCACAGCTCAATCTTTGTAACTCGACATATATCTGTGCTGAGCATTATGAGTTAGCCCTGCCTTTTAGTAAAATGGTAGGAGCAACAGACATAAGCAGTAGGTAGGAACACTGAGGTAGGAGCATTCAGGTAGAAACAATAGGTAAAAGTAGTCAGTATGAAGATTAGGTAGGAGCCTCTGCAAACCTTGCACTAGAGTTGTCCTCTTACAGCCCTCTTCCAGTGGCTTGTTAAGGGTGAGGCACTACAAGCTGAGAAGCAGCACTGGAATTCACTAGTTATGGAAACACTATTGCCATGGCCATCCCCTTCAGGGAATTCCAGAAAGGAACAGATATAAGAGATACAGTTAGGTAAAAAAAACAACAGACCATTCTAAACAGAATTATATTTGTAATCTTTAATATGAATATCTTTTGCACCAATGGATTTTTTGCTGCCTCTTTACATCCTCTTATTCAAGAAGGTCAGATAACTGCTGACCATAATTTCAACACTGGTGCAGAGGACTTATGACCTCTCTCTCTTTTAAATCAGTTTCATCACATATGTCCAGCACACATTTTACATAATCAAACTGAAAAAACTAAAAGTAACTGACATACCTACAATTAACATCTTTTTCTATTTACAAAAATATCAAACTACTTTCCACTTAACACACTGATTTGTTTTGAACAGACTTCTTAAAACTTTTTATCCATGTAGTCATGAATTTTTCTTTTTCCCCAAAACAACATTTTAAAGGGTTTTAGTTGTAATTATCTATTTGTATTGTGCAAGGAGGAAGTTTTACACATGTGGGGTCCCATCTCTTGAATACTCTCTGCTATCATACAAAATCTTAAACTTATGTGTGATGTGTGCATTGACCACGTTCTCACTCAATCTTTTCCATTCATCCATCACTCTTATACTATGAAAGTATTTTTTGCACCCTTATTCACAAATTTTTTTACTTAATTTCATGTTATATCCTCTGGTCACTGTATCCATAAATCTCTCAAAGAACTGTTCACTGTCCACTTCACTGACCTCTTTTAAAAACTTAAAGGTTGTGATTACATCCCCCTCAATTTTCTTTATTCCCCAGTGAGTGAATTTAAAGCCTCCAGCCTTTCCCTGTAGCTTAGCTGTCTCAATTTTTTAATAATTTCCAAACCTTCTCTATGAGCTCCTTGTGCTTTAGGTGTGGTAAACAAATATGAGAAATATATATTCTAGTTTTGGCCTTTTGGAGGAAATGAACAGCTTGCTAAATATTTGTATCCTTAACCATTCTTCTAATATGGGATTCCAATAACAGGTTAGAGATGGTGTCTACTCATAAATCCTCTCCCAAACAGAATCATGAAGCTCATTTCCTGCTATGTAATAAGTCACACTGAGACCATCTTTTGTTTTGTTTCATCCTCATTGCTTTACATATGCTTGGTTTGAATTTCACCATCCATGTTTCAGACCAACTTTGGTGTCTGCTTAGGTCCCTTTGTAAGCTGGTGCAACTCCCCCTGTTTTCCACTTCCCTTAAGATCCTTGCATTATTTACAGATATATTCAAGATATATTCATACAGATCACAAACAGCAACCATCCAGAACCAAAGCTTGTGGCACTCCACTGGCCACCTCAAACCACTTGGAAAAGGCTCCATTAACATGCATCCTTTGTTCACTTCCATTGAGATAATCTTGCATCCATTATAGGAGTTTCTCCCTTATTCCCTAAATTCTTAGCTTTTCTAAATGCTTCCAGGCTTAATGATGTGGCACCCAATGTGGTAGTGTTAAATGCCCTTTAGCAGTCCAGATATAGATGATCCATCCAGCCTTCCCTTTTGTCCAGGACTGAGCTCACTCTCTCATAACACTCTAAGATGTTAGTAAAACATGACCTTCCCATAAAATCATGCTGTCTCTTACTAAGGAAATTTCTCCCTGCAGAAAGTCATCCATTTGTTTTCTAATAATCTTTTCCAAAAACTCATATGCCACACTTGTTAGAGACTGGTCTGTAGTTTAATACCTGTTCCCGGTCTCCTTTCTCATGTAGAGGTATGACATGTCTCATTCTCTTGGCACTATGCCTCTCCAGTGACACCTTGAACAGTAATTCCAGTGGTTTATCATGCATATGTTCATACCTCTTTTAACATATATGATGAGATTTCATCAGGACCATGAGTCTTGGATGAATCAAGTACTTTTAGTATTATGTTAACAACTCTTCTAGATATCTCAATGATTTCCAAAACCTCGTCCCTATTCCATCTCACTGGTGTTTGGGCTATTGTGTCTTCCACTTTGAAATTTTTTTTGAACTTATCAATCAGTTCCTCTCATATTCTTACATCATTCTCTACAATTTTTCCCCTCTGAACACCTAAGCCTAACTGGTGGTGCCTTACCTGACAACCAACTCTTCAACTTATGGAAAAGTTCTGGATTTTCAGCCACCTTGTCCATGGTAGTCTTTTCAGAGTTTCTTTGTTCCCATTTTCCTGTCCTGCTATATTCATCATGTGCTCTCTTGTACCTTGCAAATGCTAGCTGGCTAGAGTGCTATCTATAAGTTTCCCACTGCACATCTTTAAGCTCCTTTGCTTAATGACATCTTTTATTAAATCATTCCTTCCTGTTTCTTATTGTTCCCTTTGTATTTGAGGTACCCATGCATCAATTTTTTTTTTAACTTAAACAGAACCTCTCAACAAAAAGCTCTGGTTCCTGGCTATTGAATTTCATTTCCCAATCTTTGTTACCAGAGATGTTACTGAAGTTTGTGTAATTGCAGTGATTATATCCCCTGTTTATGTCCTGCCGTACTTCAGCTCTTTAAATGTCCTCTTCTACCACGTATTCAAATTTGAGCATTACATGGTCACTTCTTGCAATTTAGATTATAATGTTGATAGGGAGGCACTTGAGACAAGTTTTCAGTGTTTACAGGAAAATCTTCTCTTCCAATATGTCCCAGAACATACTAGGATAAGAGAGACTGATGCACCATCATTGCTAGGTCTTATCTTGACTCATGAGCATTGAGAACATTCTCTGCACTTTTGTAAACCTCCCAACAACTAGCCAATAAACTTCACTGATTGCTTAATCTCTATCAGGGTATGTTATTTTATCAACAGCTTTGCTTAATTTCTATTGTACCTGTCACTCCAGGTCTATGTTCCTCTCCTTCATTCTTGATGCTGTTGATCTGCTTCCAAAGTTGCTCCTTCTTTTCTTCCCTGCCTCTACTTCAGTCTGTGTGTGTGTGTGTGTGTGTGTGTGTGTGTGTGTGTTAGTCCTTTTCTCTACTGAACTGCTTTTGATATTATTCCAGTGGATTTAAAGTGTGCTTTTGTCTTTTCCTCCCTCTGAAAAGCTCCTGATAATGCTCTCGCTATTCCTTGACTAACATTGCCAGATTTTTCTGTCTGATTGCACAGGCTGTAATACATTCAGAAAGGACACATCAGACTTCATCTGCTGTTTAATGGCTTTGTCTTCTTTCCTCTAATTCAGTAGTATCTTGTGAGTCCCCTCCAGTAAACTGTTTCTGTTCCTCTCTATTCTTATAACTGCCTTCATAATCCTTGAAATTCTTCCTTAATCTCCTTAAATCTAGCTCTATTTGTGTTGTCCTCTGCTCTTGCCCCTTCATAAGTTCCCATAAAAAACCACAAACAATTGCTCTCTGGTGTTTTTATGTTTAGCCTTTCTCTTCTGTTTGTCTCTAGCCTTCTCTCTGCAGATTTGATTTTGGTACACTCCTGTAACTGAGTCCCTACTAGCCATTTCTGGCTCAGTGCTAGAGGCCTTAATTAATCCCAAAGTACTACTAGTAATAGTACTGAATCTTACAGGATTAAATTACCTTGCAAACTGAGGAGAATTTAGATGTTTAACTGCCAGTGTTTCTTTTTGGTTACATCATAAAATACAGTTTAACTTCCCTTCAGCAAACTGCACTTTCACACACTAACTTACTGCACTTGTTCACTCTGTAGTCTTATCCACTCACTCTCTTACAAATTGGGTCTCCTTAAAAGGAGACAAATAAAAGATTTTTTTATTCACACAAGTTGGCAACACTCCTTCATTCACTTTAAACCTGGGAAGCTTCCACTCCCAATCCTCATTTTAAATTCTCATAATTTGGTACTCTCAAACTGAAAATTTAATGAATATACCATGAGGGGCCCCTTCATACTTTACTCCCATCCCCTTTCATTTTTACATAACAGGCATCATGAGCTCCAGATCCTCCAAAATCTTGAAAGAAACTGGGATCACTGCCTGGACCACTTCCTAAAACTACTGTCTAAATTTTGTGATGGTGTTGTGATGGGTAACACAACCATACTTTATTCACATTCACAAGAAAGTGCAGCTCAGGGATGAGCTGCTACTGTGGGTGGGGGATTAGGAAAAAGAGATCAGGTGAGGTGCCAATACAGGAGAGGTAAGGCGGGTGTTCCATGCTGCTGGCACAGGGAGAGGCAAGGCACAAGTCCTACAGGAGAATTAAATCATTGCCTGGTGTTGAGGTGCTGCTGCAGAAGGGATGAGGCTTTGCCAAGGCCTCAAGGTTGTGCAACAAAAGGAAAAGGCTTTGCTTTGGTCCTGATGCTAAGCAGATGGTGTGGCAGGAGAGAGGAGAGATTGCTGAGGTTCCAAGAGTTAGAGGGGAGAAAGTAGTTGCTAAGGTTCAGCATTTGGGCTGCAGTAAGGAGACAGTGTTGCCAAGTTCTTGTAATTGAACTGCTGCAGGAAATGGGTAATTGCAAGGTCCTACAGAGTTCTTGCTACAAATGGAAGGAGCCAAGTTGCTACCAAAGGAGACTGCAGATAATAGGGCCCCACAGATCTCCTACCAAAGTGGGGGATGAGCCAGAGTCAAATAACAAGACTTGTTCAGGCACAAGAAAGTACACTTGTGTTTGAAGCCAATAGACTAGCTAAACTGCTGCCTGTTGTACCAGAGGCTGGGTTAGAGGGGACTTTTGAGACAGCCCCTTGCTGTGAGGCATAGTGGGTTTGTGATGTATGGTAACCAGGTAATTGATAGGAACCCACAGTGATTACAGAGTGACACTCTTTGGCAGGAGCCTACTCATGGGGAGGGCCCCTGTTGTGACAACTGGTCATGTTAATGGTAGAATTACAACTGCAGGCCAGATGGGCTATGCAGTATGTGGGAAAGAGCTCAGAGAGGTGTTGCCAAACTACTCCCTTTCCCAGCCCTTCATTCGGCTGGATGTCCAATGTCAGCAGGCAGCAGGGATGGAGATGGACTAGGAAAAGGGTACAGAAACACGGATAACACAAAGGTGCTTTGGTGACATGCAGATTAAAATGCAGTTCAGGAGTGAGCTGATACTGCTGGTGAGATTATGAATAGAGGCAAGGTGATGATGCAAGAGAAGTGAGGTGGTTGCTTGTTCAGGAGAGGTGAAGAAGGAGTTTTAAAGGAGATGTGAGTCAGTCTGGTCTTGTGGTGCCACTACAGAATGGAAGAGGAGGTACTGTCGAGGTTCCAAAAAGTTCCTGCCATAGGAGGAAGTAGCTGCAGTCTCAAAGAACTGCTACTAAATGAGGCTGTAGACAAGTTATATGGTACATGTGTTCAGGCATAGGACAGCACACCTGTGTCTGGAGCCAGAGGATTAATGAACGAATTAAAATAAATGTATGCCAGTGACTTTCAAGACTGTCTTCTTTACCTGAGTGCAAAGGATTACTGGAAATGCCTCATCTGTGAAGGGTAGTAGGTGTGTAGCATTGCAAGGTATCCAATTAACTGACAGGAGCAGGTTGGAACACAGTTGACCTGAGTCACTAGTGGGATCACAACCAAAGGCCAAACGGTCCATGTGGGACATGGAAATCTGGTTTGCAAACAAGAGTTGAAACTGGACTCTATGCGTCGATACTCTGAAAGGTGAAATTACAATATGTCCCTTTAACTTGTTGGTCTTGTACAAACTTTGCTATCACGGCATGATACATTTCTATTTCTCTTCTTTTCCTTAATTTTAGTTGATCTTCATATTCACTCCATATATTATGAGAACGACCACATATGAAACAGCAGTATGTAATTCTTCACTAAGCACCCAGCCCACAATGTATCTAAATGTGATTTTCAGCCAGAAAACCCTTCTTTCTTTGCTATTTCTCATGTAACATTGCTCCTTTTTCTTGAGCCTCCACTCATTCTCAGCTTCCACTGTACAATACATATGTCAGTCAGCCAGTGAAAATAATAAACTTGATATAAGTATCTCAAGTGTCAAACTTAATGTCAGCACATAAAAAGCAAAGAAAAAGAAGACTAATCTCTATCTAGTTACCAGAAGCTTAGCTTTTCTACATTTTTATACCATTGGAACTGTTGACCTACATTCACATTTCTATTTTTATTATTCGTATGGTATCCAATGACACCAATGATTCTTTTTTTGTAATCTTAAGTGACAAAGATATCTTGGTTATGTCACTTCACTTATCTTTGAATTCACAAAAGTGATCTTTTCCAGAATGTTCCTGGGACTAGCCCAGATCTCTTATAATGATTCAAAGAAAAGATTTTTCACTGACAAGTTCTTCTGTGACATGTTACAAACTGATGAACTACTATGTAAAGAACTACTATGTAAAGACCTATGTATCTTCTAAATATCAAAGTACTTTTATCATCCATCCATGCACAACATCACACTATTCAAAGAATTCTTATAAGTTAGGCCAATCTGTGATCCAGAACTGGCACCACAAAGGAGCTCTCAACAGCTGTAAAAAAATCTCTATGAGATTGTGATCAGCTGAAGCAAATGGGACGAAACTATGTAGCTAAAGTCCCTGGCATTAGAGATGACAAACAAATAGGTACACAGTATTGGTAGAGTGGCTACATTGGTCTGTTACATGAACAGGGTGGTTGATCTGCTCTTATGATCTGTGGAGGGAGATTTTTACCACTGTGGTATATCTTGGAATCCCCTAAGTCTAAGATCTTAGCTTGAGGATGGAAGGATGTCAAGTCCTGGCTGCATGATTTAGACAATCAAAGAATCTATCAACCATAGGAGTGCAACTAATGAAATGAAAAACACTGGTAGCTAGGAGAGAAGCCTTGTAACTCTGTTGCCAGTCAGAGGGTATAGTTCTGGCCCCTTCCAAGACCCTTTCCCTTCAAACAGACCAGACTTTTTCAATACTGAACCAAATGCTTGCACCATCTACTGATCTCTCTTCTACTGAACACCATATAGATAATAACTCTCCTAGCATTTCACTTCTCTCAGAGACCCAATTACCTAAGGATGTTTCCAGTTGTTATTTTCACACCTCAAACTGTAGTCCACACCCAGGATTATATTTCTCAAGTGGAGTTTATATCTATTCCAACAATAGCACACATAATGCATACCTCTGGCCTTAGAATCTCCAAATTCTTGTGTCATTCATGTCTCAAATTTAAAGCTGGATGTCTACACATTACCTTTAGATTAAAGATGTCCCCAATCAAAATTTTTAATACAAGCTTTAATCTACATTAAGGTAGGTTAAACCTTCAAAGCCAGTCAGTGTAAGTATGCTTAGAAATTTCGTTTACTTGATCTTCATGTAAATGGAAATGAAGTCAAAGATAATAAATGGTTGGGTAGATTTTCCCTTGCTGTGGATATTCCAGTATAAGTAATACATAATCCTGTTTATTACTGTGAAAAGAGGTGGTGTCCCCTTCACTTACATAACGACCAATCAATACAGTTCCTTCTGGGTTAACATTTTCATACTAATGATGGATATTCAGTATTTGGTGTTATTCACACCATAACAAAGTGCCAAGGAAAGATGCTACTTTCGCCAGTTTTCTACGAAACTGAGTAATGGTAGTCATATGAATAATGTTCGGTAATGCAAAGATAATTAAATTATCATTTAAGACTGAATTTTCATATAAAATGAGTTTCATTCAAACAATCAAACACAATCTTTACTGACAAAGACAGGTCAAGCAAGATGTACATGACTGAAAATGAAATATGAAATACTACTTGAAATCTGTTATTCATCTGAAAAAAACTTGCCTTCATAAAAACTGTCATTCTTGTCAGATTTATACTTCATGATTATGTTTTCTCCAAGTTGTCTACTGAAATTCAGACTGTTCACTAAAAGACCTGAAACTTGCCTATCTTGTTTATCTGAAGAAGAAACTACCTAATGAATATATGTGAAACATATATAAGTTATAATAAAAGATTTTGAATCGAGCATAAAAAAAATCTTACATTCCTTAAGTAAGGAAAACAGACTCAGTCTACCCATCAACTAACCTGTGTTTCAACAGTTTTCCAGATGGGTTCCCCTCCCCACCAGCGAGGTTGGAAACTCTCCTTACGACCTATCCGAAACTCACTCTGGAATACTGGGTCATAAAACTTGTTGGCGATAATCCCATGAGAAGGAGGATACATCCCCTGAGAAAAGTATGCCAGATGATTAACCGAGGAGACATTGTCATTACAAATTAGACCAAAGTAACTCTGGCAGTTACCTGAAAATTGTTTTCTTAACCTAATATAAGCAAATATATTTGTCTAAATTACATGGTATTCAATAATAGTGTATTTAGCATCTTAATGAGATTCTATTACGAGTCACGTTTGCAGAGAAAGTACAGTCCTGGAATCATCTTGAACACCGAAGTAGGTGTCCATGATTATTCAGTCTGTAGTTATAAATTAACATTGACATCTTAATAACCTTGGTAGTTGACAGACCTAAAGCCCAGATAACCAACCACCTTTCAGTAAAAGGATAAAAGGTTTTTGAGTGACCTGTGAAATAATAGATGGCCATTCAAATAGTGTATTGCATATCTTATCTTCAATTTAGAATTTTTCTGTAGTCAAATAAGATTAAGTTTTTAAGTATTTTTGAGCAAAGTTGATCTTTTCCCTTTCACTGATACACAATTCTTCCTTAACTCTAATATCACAAATACATTTCTTGGTACACTTAATGGTACGTATGAGAGTTCTAGGCAGTCCTCAGAATCATCATCTATGAAGGTACCTCATGCTTGTATGAAGTTAAGTTGTAAATCCTGATAAAACCTCATTGTAGCCATACATGGCCCTCAACGGCCAGCCAAAACTGCTGAACTGGCTTATTTTCATTCCCTACGGGTGAACTCTTGAGTTTAAGCGAGAAATGTTATCAACTACTTTTGAATACAGGGAGTACTCTCCCTGATTACTGTCATAAGTTTTCTTAATTTTCCAATGGTAAACGTATTAGCTCCCTCCTGGCTCTGTTTGTGGATCGAGTCCACAAATCTGTTGCTGAAGAAATACTCTCTTCCTCCCCTTCGTACACTTTTCCTTTGTCTAACTTCCAGATGTACCATCTTGATTTCTACTTTTTCCTCCTGTCATTGCATTGCTCTGTGTTAACGTCGTCAAAGCTTTTTAATAATCGATTTGTGGTTATCATATATTACCTTTTCTTCATTGTAAGAAGTTGATACCTTTCGTCCTCCTTATAGCTCATTCCACTCAGGTCCAGTTCATGTTACATCTCTGTGTTTTTTGCCAGTGATTTTATGTAGCTTTTCAATGAGAAGACAACAGACCCTTATGGAATATTTTATCTTTGATCGAGTGTACATCATGTATATCTAACTTAAGATCTCATTCCATGATCCTAAAATTATTCTTACGTCAAAAAAAAGTTTACCTTTTGCTTGTGGTGTCAATCCCTTGGTATCTCACAGTTTGACACTTGTGATTCCTTCCTTCCAATATATCGTAACTGTTTCTTAAGTCCCTTTCCATCTTTATAATTGACTGCATTTCTAAGTTACATTTCGGAGGCCAATTGTCGAACCACCGTCGCATCTTGCCTAAAACTCTACAATCAAAATTCTCAGTTCTTGTTTGACACTTCTTTCATAGTTTTAGCATCATTTATAAAGATATTCAGATAAGTGTTTACCTCGTTTATCATATCATTTAC
>JAUUDZ010308523.1:0-16056 GCA_032361705.1 Panulirus versicolor | reverse complement strand
CAAAACATCTTTTTAATCTCCCTAGAATTATATGATACTCTTTCACCCCACTCTCATTTGCCCTCTTTTTCACCTCTTGCACCTTTCTACCGACCTTTTGCCGCTATCTTTTATACATCTCCCAGTCATTTACTTCCCGGCAAATATCGTCCAAACGCCTCTCTTTTCTCTTTCACTAACAACCTTACTTCTACATCTCACCACTAACTACTTTCTAATCTGCCCACCTCCCACCTTTCTTATACCACATGCATCTTTTACGAAAGCCATCACTGCTTCCCTAAACACATCCCATTCCTCACCCACTCCCCTCACGTCATCTGCTCTCACTTTTTGCCATTCCACACTCAATCTCTCCTGATACTTCCTCACACAAGTCTCCTTTCCAAACTCACTTACTCTCACCAATCTTTTCTCGCGAACATTCTCTCTTCTTTTCTGAAAACCTCTACAAATCTTCACCTTCACCTCCACAAGATTATGATCATACATCCCTCCAGCTCCCTCCAGCTGCTCCTCTCAGCACATTAACATTCAAAAGTCTCTTTTGCACGCCTGTAAATTAACACGTAGTCCAATAATGCCCTTTGACCATCTTTCCTACTCACCAGCCTTTTTTCAGCACACAAATCCACAAGCTTTTCACCATTTCCAATTACAACATTGAACACCCCATGTACACCAATTATACCCTCAACTGCCATATTACTCACCTTAGTATTTATATCTCCCATCACTATAACTTGGTCTCAAGCATCAAAGCTGCTAATACACTCACTCAGCTGCTCCCAAAACACTTGCCTCTCATGGTCTTTCTTCTCATGACCTGGTGCATAGGCAGCAATAATCACCCATCTCTCTCCATCCACTTTCAGTTCTACCCACAACAATCTAGAATTTACTTTCTTACACTATCACATACTGCCACAACTCCTGCTTCAGGAGTATTGCTACTCCTTCCTTAGCTCTTGTCCTCTCACCAACCCCTGACTTTACTCCCAAGACTTTCCCGAACCACTCTTTCCCAGACCACTAGGAAAAGGAAACACGAGAATCCTGAGCACTTTCATGTATACGTAACCAGAGGAAACTTGGAATGGTGTCAAGTGACAATGTACTTACTGAAAGGCGAAGCTTGGCACAAGGGTCTATGTGACCCACCCTCAACCCTACCTTAGTCTTACAACTCCTGGATGACCTCACTTAGGTAAAACCGGAGTTGTGAGGTTATGCGAATACTGTGAACATCTTCCTGATGTTGACATCTGTTAACTTCAGGGAGGTTTTACAATCCATCACGAGAGATGACTAAAGCGCTCTTGAAATACGCGGATATCCTGTAATCATTAACATGATTTCGAGTATCTCTTGTAATAAGACAAGAATCAACCAAGTGAGATACAAATTATGTGAACGCCCCGACATCATGTTATGCGAACGCCCCGACATCATGTTATGCGAACGCCCCGACATCATGGTATGCGAACGCCCCCATTATGTTGTGCGAACGCCCGACATCATGTTATGCGAACGCCCCAACATCATATTATGCGAACGCCCCGACATCATGTTGGGTGAACGCCCCGACATCATGGTAGATGAACACAACTAATATCATATCATGCAAACAGCCAAGATATCATTTTAGGCAATCTTCCCTGACATAAAGTTATGCCAATTTCCATGGCATCATCTTTGGCGAACCAATGAACGGCGTTAAACATGCAACGTTCAGGAAGTTAGAAGAAAATTAATTAGAAGAAAATTTCATTTGTATTTTTAAGAACAAAAAAAGATGATAAACATGTAATGTTCACGGTACGCACTGCCATGAATGACTATTGAATGTTACACATCAAATGGAAATGTATGGAATAAAGAGAAAATGATTGAGCGTATTGCGTTAGAGTTATAATTCAAGAACAGAAGCATGTTTTGTGTTTGATATAATGTAACGAAATTGGTACCGATGGCTTCCTTACAGTATGCAGAGATGATGATAGTGTATGGATTTTAGGTGTAGCACCTACAACACCTTCATTTTAAAGTTTTCGAAGATCAGCTATCATAATGGCTTTCTTCCTTCGAACAGCTAAGCTGTGCAAATCTTTTCCTTTTCTTATACTTCCCTCAACACATAACATTTCTTCCAATGACAGTAAGGTCGACAAACACTTGTTCAGCCCTGATTAACTTGAACTTTCTTTTCTTGTAGCTGGGTTGGCCTTGACTGGGGCATGCTATTTGCCAGTGGTATGTCGGTCAATAAAAAAAAAAAGTGGGCAGGGCTTTTAACAGAAATTACGTTGTAATTTACTTGAAAATAAACTAGTGAGGGTGGTGTAAGTAAAGAATCGCAAAACCTTTCGTCCAAGTCCAATGAAGAGTCAACATGCAAGAGTTCCTTCACATCATGAATTAAGTGCCTTCCTCCAGAAGGTTAACACAAAACTCACCCGGCATGTACTCAGATTTTAGAAGAGCTTTTCCAAGTCCGTAGGTCGATATATAAACCGAATAAAGTTGTATATTAACAAGAAAACTTGCCTGTAGAGTCTAGAAATGCCCACTTTCTTATATTTACGCATTTCAATGAATGTCACTCAGTAGAGTAACGTTTAAATCCACCTATATCAAGAGTGTTGTAAATATGGTGTTGGATTGGTTCACATGTCTGCTCGAGGCCCGGGTCTGAGGCCAGGCAGGCAGGGAGGGTGGGTCAGGTTCCTGTACCTCCACACACACACACACATCTGAACTCACTGTTTACATTCTGAACCATATATATCATGGCCCTGTGAAGTCCTGTTCTTGTTCATAATGAAATCTTAATAATGATAATGTAATCCACAAGACATCTGATGCACTAAATTAGGCAAGTTACCTTTTGATTTATTTATAAATATGGTTACATTACGTTACATATGTTAGTTAAATAACAGTTTCCTCCTACCTCCTAAGTTACCACTGTTGGTTTATTCAGTGTCCAGGTTTCAGTGTGAAGAATGAAAATTGAAGCTCCATTATGTTAATGTTGCTTTACTGAGGCCATCGAGAAAACTGGCGTCTGTCTTGTAAAAGTTGATCAAACTGGCTTTCAATGTGGGGTGAATTTGTTCTAAAATATTACTGTAGCGAAGTGAATATGATATCAGCTAGAGAATGATTGGGAACATTATTTATTACTAAGTGACATTAACTCCTTACTGCATTGTGAATTTAGAAGCTTGTCACCATGTGAGTAAATGAATGGTTTACATGTATTTGGTATTATGAAATGAAAGAAATATATGTAAAAGTTGACTATTTGTCAGAAATAAGGAATTTGTTAAAAGACATACTTATGGTTCAGCTTTAGTATCTTCATGACACCCCTTTGAATTTGTTGCTTTGCCTAAAAGTAATGAATTATATGGGTTTTTCATCAGCACTAGTTTATTCATTTTTTTGATAACACATAACTTGATATTGATAGGGCTATGAGGGAGAAAGATAATGTGAAGTTAAGAAATAGTAAAAAATACAAAATCTGATGAAATATTTACAATACAACTCCCATGTTGGGCCATGAAGATTCAATGTGCAGTCTAATATTAGCTGATTTCTTGTATCACAGGACAAACACCATCAAAAAGCTGGCACCATGCATGATGCATCATTAAATTGAAGAGGAAGACAGGCACACAGGTGACCCCCATCAGTGTTCTGCGAAAACGTAAGAATAATTGACATCTCTGTGGAGATATTTTGATACCTTTCAGATGGATTTTGACACATTTAGGTTGTGATGTCTTCATGTCTGAAACAGATACATTATTTTAAAAGGAATGGAAGAGGCACACTTGCTATATTTGTAATATGAGGTTTGTGAAGTAGAGACAATGTTGTAGTGATATCAGTTATGTTCATATATTTAAGAGGTGGAATTATAGAACTGTCAAAGGAAAAAGGAACATCATGAGGAATTTTGATAGAGATGGGCAGCAACTGGGTCTTTGAGGTATTAAACTTAACTAGGTATTGTCTACCTCACTGAGATTTCTTGTAAAAGTTTATTGAGGAATTTTTTTGAGACAATGCAGGTCAAGTAAGAGAAGAATGAGCAGAATAGTAGGATGTGGATGAATGCAGTGTTGAATCTTCACCATATAAGTGCATTTGGTTATTTGCAAAAGAAAGATAATCATCGATAAAAAGGAGAAAAAGCATGTGAGAGAGAACAGAACCTGGAGGGACACAACTGTTCATGGAGAAAGGGGAGAGGCTAATCCATCAACAACCATGGAGATAGATCAGCTAGAAAGGAAGGAAGCTGGATATGAGGGAGCAAAATGAGAGAGGGAAGCCAGAAAAGTGAAACTAAAGAGATGAAACCCAATGCCACACCCTGTCAAAAGCTTTGAATATGTCAAGGGCAACTACAAAGGATTCCTCAAAATCTTTCAGGGATGATGAACAGACGTTAGAAAGATAGGAAGAATATCACCAGTGGATTTCACCTTACAGGAGCTATACTGGTGATCAGAAAGAAGACTGTAAGATTCAAGATGTCTGAGAATATGAGTTGAGGAAAGATTCAAAGACTTTAGAAATGGTAGATGTCAAAGTAACAGGATGAGAGAGGTGTTGAAATGGTCACCCTTCTTAGGGATGGGATTTACCAACACATGGTTCCAAGAAGAAGGAAGTTTTGGTTTTTTAACAGAAATGAAACAGACAAGCATGCAGAGGTGCAAGAGGCACCTTCTTTTGGTACGTGGGGATGGATGCCATCTGGACCATAAGCTTTACTTATGTCCAGAGAGAGAAGCATTTTTTGGACAGTTTGCAAGGATGAGTATCAAAGTAGCCTTTTGTGAGATATATCTGACTTGTTGCTTTGTGGGAGTATGCAGGCGCATATCAGGGTTAACATACTGTCATCATATTATTACTTTGCAGTTATGTGCACAATTTCTTACTACTTTTACAGAAAGTTTTGAACTTATTTTTAAACTTTAAGTGCCATTATAGGACTTATGTCCCTCAAGGGATGCTCTCCATTCTCCCTAACCCTGATTTCTCGTACGTCCTGTTACCTTTGCTAACCATGGGATCTTGGAAAGGGGCTTCTTTACATTGTGGAAAAAAAGCTGCTTCAAGCAGATAAATTCTAGTAAAGACCAGAGAAAGTTTAAGGTACAACAGTGAAGTGAGTGAGTGGTAAGGTTAGAGGAAGATAGGAATATGATGCATTGTGTTTCCAATTGTTTTTAATACATACATATTTTGGGAAAATGAGTAGCAAAATGTGCAAATATTTGTGATGGTGTGTTGCTTATTTTCTGTATAATGAAATGACAGACTTAAAAACATGTGGTTGTTTGGAAAAAAATATTGATTAATACACTGTCAGCAATGATTTTAGCAGGGATGGAAGACTAGAAGTAGAGATACTAGGGAGAATTTTCAAAAGTAGATATGTTCATCTGTCATTTTTTTAATTCTGTTCCCATTTATCTGAGGTGAATTGAGCACTTGTAGTCACATTGCTCAAGCATATTCTCAGCTTATGGGGACAGAGTCATTCATGCTACCAGAGTGCTTTATAGCATTCACATGAACACAGTTAGGCAATACTTATATTTCCATTCACTCCTCTAGCATCACAAACAAAATTGCCTCCACGGCATGTGATCAGCAGTTGGTTCCCAAATATTATTATCCAGAATACCCAGAGCCTTATTTTAATACCAGATATTAGTTTGTACTTTTGTCTTCTTCACCATATAATAGTTGCACTGTTGTAAATCTTTACAAGTTTCTTATTTGTCATCCATTCTGCATGGCCATATCAACATAGGCTTTCATTTATAGTACATGCCCTTTTTTAATGATTTACACTGTACATCTTTCCCACATTTTTATTCTTTATGCTATTCTATTAATCCCCACTTTACTCTACAGATTATTCATACTTTGATCTATCTGAACCATGCCACCTAGAGTTTTAAATACACGATATACACATATTAGTTGGAATAAGGAATAAAATGTAAGATGGAAGCCATCAGATACAGAAAGTTTTGTAGTGATATAACCCACAACGTTGCATGCTTATGCAGGCAAAAACGAATGTAAGCAGTAAAGCTGAATTTCCTGAGAAGCTGGTATAAGGTAAAAACAGTAAATAGAGTAAGGAATGAAATGAGTGGAGGGTGGTAGTTTAGTGAAGGGAATAGGTGGTATGGACTTGTCTAAAGATTGGGTATGTAGGAAATTACCTAATGTATTTATGAACGAGGTCAGTGGAAATAGAATTAGAGGAAAAGTTAGGTTGAAGGATGAAGTCTGTGGGCTGTCTTCATGGAAGAATTATATGAAATACTTTGAGATCATGGTGCATGTAAAAGGTTCTACATAAGCATTTCTTCTCTATATTAGGAGGAAACCCATGTTATACAAAGAGATGGATGGGTAAATTAGAAATGTACCTTCTGTTTGGTTTATTTTTTCATAATATGTATAAAAGCTCTCAAAGTCTCCAGTCCTTCTGTTGCCTAATGTTTCCACATTTTCATGTTTGATCTTCACTGATTGAATACCAAGAGGTAGAAATCAGTTCATGTTCCTTGCATGTGTGTTCTCTAGTACCTTTTATGTAGCAGAGACGCATGTCTTATGTTGCATTCCTTTGTGATGACATAATGAAGACCTGAAAATACATTTTAACTTAGCTCCTGGTTTATTTGTTTATTACTACTACAGGACTAATTTCTATGAGAGTCCTGGTGCTACTCTGGACCCTTCTAAAGGCCTTTACAGCCTAAGGCTGCACTTCTTTCAGTTGCAAGAAAATTAAAACTCGTGAGATTATCCTTGATGAGACTTTAGACATTACAGCATTATCAAAGATGACTTTTTGCTGGTGGTGTAAACTCAAGCAGGTAGAGTCTGATAACACCTCTTTCTTGGTTAAATCATGTATATAGTGATTGATAGCCTATTTTTTCTAATAGGCTGCAATTTGTTAATTTAGAAATCAATCAGAGAAGGCAACACATGGACTGCATGCCCCTCCTTGCTTGTTGATGACAAATGATTAAAACTTTTCTCAGATTTTAAATGTTGTTTCTTTCAGGGATAATTATGGATTGTGAAGTAAAGTGTTTGTTCTCCTGGGATACACAGTTCAGTGCTGACTCTGCTGAATTTTGTCCTGTTGAATCATATCATGACTATCTGGCAGTGGGCACGTATCAGCTAGCAGACCCAGAACAAACAGCAGAGACACATGGCCAAGATTTTCATGGGACTGCAGCTGAGGGAGTGAAGTCAAGTTTGGAGACTAGTGATATACCAAAAATAAGACTTGGTCGCTTGTATCTGATGAGGATGACTGAAGAGAAGGATCTTGTGTTAGTACAACAAATTGATATGCCAGCTATTTTGGATATGAAGTGGTGTCATCACAAGATACATGGGAATCCAGCTCTTGCCATTACTAATGCTTCTGGGCAATTACTTTTGTACAAATTAGAAACAATTACTAATGTAAAAGTAAAATTAGAATTTTGGTGCAAGTATGAAATAGATGAGGAAGACACCCTGGCTTTGTCACTTGACTGGTCAACTGGGAAAGCTGAAAATGAAAGTCCATCAGTTGTAATAAGTGATTCCAAAGGAAAAATAAATCTTTTGTGTCTTAGTTATCAAGAAATAAATGTACAAGAAAGGTTTCTAGCTCATGAATTTGAAGCGTGGATCACAGCTTTTGATTACTGGAATCCAAACATCATCTATACTGGAGGTGATGATTGTAAGTTTCGGGGATTTGATGCAAGAGATAGTCCAGCCAGTCCTATTTTCACAAACAAGATACACAATGCGGGAGTGACAAGCATCCATAGTAATGCACACTCTGAATACCTTTTGGCAAGTGGCAGCTATGACGAAACTGTTAATTTGTGGGACACTAGAAAGTTGAAATTACCATACTCATCTGTAAAGCTTGGTGGTGGGATATGGCGTTTAAAATGGGAGCCACAGGGGAGAAACCTGTTGTTAGCAGCTTGTATGCACAATGGTTACCATGTTACAGATAATTCCACTTCTGAAATGCATATAGTAGCATCCTTCATGGAGCACAAAAGCCTGGCATATGGGGTGGACTGGTGGTCAGGTGCCACTGATTCAACAAGTGTCATTGCTTCTGCATCCTTTTACGACAATTTACTCTGTCTGTGGGAATTTACAACAAAGTAAATAGTAAATTGTATTTGGTTATACTTGAGTTAATCTTCATTTGTTTCTGTGACATGTAAAATTTGTTTGAAATTGAATAATGAATGACTTTTTATTGCTATCTTTAGTTTGATTATAACCTTTTCATTGTACATTCATCCTGAAATGACATATCTCTATCTCGTTATTGAATGGAAAAAAAAAATAGTATACCTTCCTCTATATATGGGAGTGTGTTTGTTGGACAGGATGGACCCTGACTGGTAGTGTAGATCCTCCTCATTTACATGAGGATATAATGATTACAGTTTTTCTCTTGGGGTAATTTCTCTTTATATACACTTCAACACATTACTCACTTTATGATTTTTATCTGGCAAGATTGCACACATCCCCTGTGCATCATTTGCATATTTTTTACATAAATGTATTTTTCATTTACTACACATTTTTACATATTAACACAATATCTTTAGAAATTCAACTGCATTACAACCCACTCCAGCTGCCTTGCCACATTTCATCTTATGCAAGACTTTCACCTTCTCTTCTCTTCACCAACCTAAAAGCTACTCTTCATGACTTTCGCTTCGCATACCACACTGACCCAAACATCCTATCATTAGATGCATTTAATATTCCTTCAAAATGTTCACTCCATCTCTACCTTCTACCACTCACCCATTTGCCTCTTTCACTATGTCCCCATTTGTTTTCTTGTTTTTCTCACTATTTACCTCCTCCCAAAACATTTTATTCTACCTCAAGTTTACTGGTACACTCTCACTCCAACTCTCAATTGCCCTCTTTTTCAATCCCTGCTGTTTTCTCTGATACACCTATTCATTTGCACTCCTTCCCTGTAAGTACTGCCCTTATACCTGTATTGTTTCTTTCACTAGCAACTTTACTTCATCCCATACCACAATTTGTTGCCTTTTCTAATCTACCCACCTCCTACCTTTTGCATGCCACAGACACATCTCTCACATGCCAAAACAGTTTCCCCAAATACCTTTAGCTTCATTGACTCACCTTTTTACATTCTACACTCAATCTCTCCTGACATTTCTTCACGCAAGTCTTTTTCCATTCTGCACTCAATCTCTCCTGACATTTCTTCACACAAGTCTTTTTCCAAGCTCACTTAATCTCACCATTCTTTTCTCTTTCCAGAAAACCTTTACAAATCTTCACCCTTGTCTCTATCAGGTAATGATCAGACATCCCACCAGCTGCTCCTCTCAGCACATTCATATCCAGAAGTCACTCTTTTGCACTCCCATCAATTATCATGTACTCCAATAATGCTTGCTAACCATCTCTCCTACTCGCATATTTATACTTGTATATGTCCCCTTTTTAAACCAGGTATTCCCAGTCATACATTCCTTTTTCAGCACACAACTCCTCCTTCTGTTCACCATTTCTATTCACATTACTGAATACCCCATGCCCCCACAACTGCCTTATGACTAACCTTCACATTTAAATCATCCATCACAGATATCCACTCTCTTGCTGATGCACTCACTCAGCTAGTCCCAAAACAGTTGCTTCTTATGGCCAGGTGCATGAGCACTTATAATGACCCATCTCTAATCCATTTTCAGTTTTGTACACATCATTCTGGAGCTCACTTCATTACACTCTTTCACACATTCCCAACACTCCTGCTTTAACAGTAATGCAACCCCGTCTTTAGCTCTCTCTCACTCTAACTCCCGACTTTACCCCAAGACCTTCGTAAACCATTCTCCCTTTCCCCCTTTAGCTTTGAGCTGTTTCACTCAGGGCTAGAACATCCAGGTTCCTTTGCTCAAACATACTACCTTTCTCTCTTTTCTTCTCATTTTGGTTACATCCACAATGAGAAGAAAGGAGTAAACATGGTTAAATTATTAGCTGGGGTAAACATGGCAACAAAGGGGACCATGGGAGCTTAAGTAAGCTGTAGGATGGATAAGGAGGCAAAAGTTCTGGGTACCTTGAGTAATGTATCAAAAGGGGGCATTATCTGATAGACCCAAAATAGGCATGTTTGAAGGTATAGTATTCCTGAAGGTGTTGTATGGATGTGAGGCTTGGGCTATAGATGAGAATGTAAAGAAGTGGATGAGTGTTGAAAATGAAATGTTGAGACAATATGTGATGTTGATTAAGTAATAAATGATAGGTTTTAAAAGGTGTAGTAAAAAGGAGAGTATGGTCGAGCTGAAGAGTGTCTGCTGCAGTGGTTTGGACATATGAAGAAAATTAGTATGAAGTTAACAATAGGGTACATGTGTCAGAGGTGTAGAAGAGAAGAAGACCAAATTGGAGATGGAAGAATGGGGTGGAAAAGTTTTTGAGTACTCAGGTTTTGAATGTGCATAAGGGCTTAAGGTGTGTACAAGATACAGTGAATTGGAGCAATGTGGTATACAAGGGGTAAAGTGCTGTTAGTGGACTGAACCAGGATATGTGAAGCAATCAACGGAAACCATGAAGTGTCCTGTTAGGCTTAGTTGTGGATAAGGGGCTGTGGTTTCAGTGCACTACACATGACAGCTAGAGTCAGTGTGAACAAAAAAGGTTATTTCTTTGTTGTGGCAATACTTCACTAATGCTGGAAATGGCAAACAAGTATAGGAAAAATTCCATCACAGTCTAGCCTTCAAAACACTACCTGATAATCAAGATTAGGTGAATAAAATTGCTTTTAATGTGCTAACCTTTTTAATAGATTTTTAATCCATATGCTGAGAATGTGAAAAATACACTGCTGCAGTAATCTTTCAGATTAGTTTTATACTAAGAAATTGGATACACAATTTAATAGCACATTAACAGACTTAACTAGGGAAAGAAATGAATATCTGTTAAAAAAAAATTCCTTATAATATTATAGCTCCACTAAATCTGTTATCTGTACATTATATCTACAATATTCATTCACAGTTGCAAATATGCACATAAAAGAGAACAGTGTACCAATTATAGGTACAGGAAATAAAGTATTAAAAGAAATGATTCGCATCTGTTGCGTAATCATATAATAGCTTAAGTTAAAAGTTGTCAGAGCATGCTTTATAAGGAGCATGTAAAACAAGATCTATATCCAGGATACCACTTTGTCTTTTTGGCTCAAGTGTTAGTCACTACATGTACTACAATACAATGAGAAATGTAACAGTCATGAATACTATTCCAACTATAATTATTTGTACAAAAAAAGTCACGAAAAACTTCAGAACTTCACACTAGAAATCTAAATTTTCTGGAACAGGAATCTTTGCCACTTCATAGAAGACTCTGAAAGTAAACAATATAAATGAGACAAAAATTTTCCAAACACACACACAGCAAACCACTTTAAATATTGTTCATTATGTCACTAGGAGGAGGTAGAATGCCAAGGGCGTGAAAGAGAGACTGGGAGGATGTTGTGAATTACAAACTGGTCTCTTTGTCAAGGATGGTAAGTAAAGTGCAGGAAAACATAATCAAAAAGTAAAACCAAAGGAAGGAAGTCAACATAGCACAGATTTATGCCACACCCTAAATGCTTTAAAAATGTCAAAGGCTACAACAAAAGTTGCACCAACATCCCAGAGAAAAGGAAGGCTAGAAGAGTCACAAGAGAAAACATCACAAGTAGAATTAGCACTGCAAAATCCATACTTGTGATATGAAAAAAGGGAATGGGATCCTACATGTTTACGAAAATGAGTGTTACGGCGAGTTTCAAAGACTTTAAAGAGCAATAGGGCAAGAATCAGAGGGATTAGAGTGGTCTCCTTAGGGTTAGGCTGTATCAAGGCATACTAGACAAGGTGAAATAGAAATCTGCATGGATCAGAGCTTGCTCAAATGCACACTCCGTTAGGACTCAAGTAGTTATGCCATCTGAGCCATATGCCTTAACCACCAGAGGGTGATATAATACAAGCTCTCCCCTACTTATGACTGATGCGACTTATGACCATCCGTACACATGACCAGAAATTAAAATGATGAAATATGAACTAAAGAATCTTAAATAAAAGGTAAAAAGAAACTACGGAATCATATGATAAAGATGGTTAATGAAAAACGAGATAATCATGACAGAAATTGAGGAGGATAAAAGAATGCTGTACAGGTATACGAATTCTACATGCCATGCTGACATACGTCCAACTTGCATCCATTTCGAGATCGGACCGGTCAGGAAGAATGGAACTTGGACACATGTTGGGTAATGGCTGTATTTCATAACATTAATGAAAATTCTAACCAGACAGGAAATATCAGCATTCTTAGATGCAGGAAGATTTGCTCACTAACACAGTGTTATGTTGGTTGGATAACCTTTTTCTCCATATGTCACACAGTCACAGTCCAACTTATAGTAGATAAGATGCAGTTACAGTATATTTGAAAATCTTAATGAAAACCATAACCTAACAGGAAATATTGGCATTCAGAGAGGAGTATTGCTTATGTAGCACTTTAGTTTGGCCACTATTAAAGGTTGTTGTCTGCCAATACAGTTATGTATACAAAGACATTGGTGCCACATCTCATAAAATGTACCAGGTATAAATGTGGCCAAACATATGTGTGTGGTCCAAATCCAGTTATCCTGTAATGAGGTCTGTACGCAAGATTGATATACAGGTATGGCAGTCATCAAACCAACGTGCCCCTCTGCTCTGCTGCAGGAGTCATAAAAACTTCTGCTTTTAGAAATGGATAGGAGTATGAATGATTGATGTGGCTGTATTATTTAAGAAAGCCTGAGTCTGATGTGGCTGTATTATTTAAGAAAGCCTGAGTCTTCTTTTTATATGGGTATGAAATGGATTTTAAGATACATTTGTCCATAAAGACCTTGTCCACCTCCCCATGCATTTTCAAAAGCGATGTCACACTTATATTTTAGTACTTTCTCATATCTCCTTTAACCTTGAGTACCATCTACAGACATCTCTAGCATGGATTTAGCAAGGTTTCTGAAGTATTTTAGGTCCATATTTGGGTCCATAGGGTCTTGAGCTCCTGAATAAGGCGAGGCACTCAGTGTGCTTAGAAATCTCAGATGTACCCACATTTTTCCTGCTTCAGGTGAGAATCTAGGCTTTTCCTTAGAAAGGTAAGCCCAGATGGAAGAAACATAGCACCCAGATGTGAAATTCCCAAAATGAAGAAGCAGTCAGGAAGAGAAAAGAAAAAAACATTCTTCCTTTAAGATAGCCTGTAGCACACTGGGGCAGATTGCTGGTACTTACACAATTAGAAGCTTAAGTCTCAGTGACCAGATGTATGATGATTTCGCTCTGAGAGCAGTGTATGTTTGTACCCACAATAAACCTCATCCTTGTATCACCTTTGAATGTATAAGGGTGGCAGGCAATATTTTATGTTGACATTATTTTGTGCTATTTACTTGATCAAGCTAATTTTGATAAATGAGTGTTTGTCTAAGAATTTAGGGAAATCTTTGTTAGAGGTCGACACAGCATATTCTTCATTGTGTTTTATCTTTGGATTTTATATTTTACATGTATTTTTGATAGGAAATGAGAGTCCATCCCTGCCACAATGGGAGTGAATGTAGCCATCTGTGCCTTGAGAGAGAGAAGCAACAACGTTGTGCCTGTCCAGAAGGAAAAACTCTGGCGGACGACATGAAGACTTGTATTAATCCCCCTAGCTGTCAACCTCAAGAATTTCGTTGCCACTCAGGTTCAGTCGATTGCATTCCACTCAAATGGAGGTGAGTATTTCTTGTGTTTATTTTCCATTGTGATTAGTATTTTTGTGAAATTCTTATTTTTCTTTCCTTTTTTTCATAAATACTACCACTTCTTGTAACTTTTATTTCATTTTTTCCCGTTGTTGCAGAATCACTTTTTGCCTCCATTCATCACTGTTTTCCGGCAGATTTAGCTTCTTCCAAGCTTTTGTTTACTCCTCCAAATTTCTCAGATTGTCACTTCAGTGTGTGTTACATCTTGTTTAGCACCTGTGCATTCATTGTCACATTTTTTCTTGGCTACTACTGTTGATGCATTTTTCTCTCTCTAGCACAGACGATGTTACATATAGGTCAAAAGTATTACAATATCCTTTTTTTTAGGTTTATAAGTACTTTTTATGATTTGAAGTGTATGGCAAACTTATCTGCATTTTATCCAGCCATGCTACATGTCTCAAGTTCAACAGGTATGCACCTCACGGCATTAATAAATATTATTACTGTTTATCAGCAAACTCTCTTTGTGATGGAGATTTTGGTATGAGATTTACTGTTTTGTGGATGTAATAGTATAGAACAATTATTTATGAACAAGTGCAAATAGAAAAAACATAAGACTGCAAAGTTGATGTAAGATTCACTAATTGGTGTATCTTAAGAGTAGTCTTTTATGAATAAGTGCATTTAACCAAAGAAAAAATATCAGATTTGTTACAGGTAGAGGAATTTGCAACCAGAAATTTACTTTACTAAATAATCTAATTAAGGAAAGATTTGAGCTTTTGAAATTCCTGCCATGTTTACTGATTGCTTTAGTCAGTGATGCTTGACCCATGTCTTACCCAGTCAAGCATCATTCTTCAAGTGTTGGTTCCTGCCCATATAATTTGTACACTTCACAGAATATTGATTTTATTTGCCCTCACATTGACCTCAAACAAATAGTACTGATGTAACAGTCACTTAAAGTAATGCAGAGCACTAATTGTAAAAAGGAAAGGTGGAAATTCTGTGAAACTGGACCAAGGATAGTCAGAGAGCAAAGTGTGTGACCATTATGGCATAGGAACCATGCCAGTGTGTGATTTAAAAAAGCATCACGAGAAAATATTGAAATTTTATGCTGATATTAAGTTGGAGAAATCCTTGATGTATCATGAAATCTTTTTTATTAGTTCTTACATTAAAAGAATTAGGAATTGATTGCTCTATGTATTTACTTATATAAAAAATTTCATCCTTTCTCATTTCATATTTGTTCACATCCTTTCTGTAGCTGTTATGTGGAATGCACTGAAACAGCAGCCCATTATCCACAGCCAGGCCTCCCAGACCTTTCCATAGTTTCCTCCAGCTGCATCATATCCCCAGGTTCTTTCCATTGACAGCATGTTTCTCCAATTCACTCTCTCCTCTGCATGCTTTTCACTTGCCTACTTGATCAGGCCGTAAGCATTCAAGACCTTTTACATTGGATCCTTCCATATCCAGTTTGGTATCCCAGATCTTCCTTTCACCTCTGGGTGATTATTAGTGGTTATGCACTTCCACTTGAGAAGAATGACAAAGAGAGGCAGGTGGTGAGCACCTGGGTGAATATGTTGATAGTTTTGATAGTTTTGAAGAGTTAGTTTTTGATAGTTTTCAAGAGTTGCGGTATAAGTGATGGATGATTTGAATGCAAAAGTGAGTAATGTGGCAGTCAAGGGTATAACTGGAGGGTATGGTTTATTCAGTAAGGTGAATAGAGAAGATAAACTAGTTGTAGGGTTGTGTCATGGAGAAATCTGGTGGTGATTGGGAGTATTTGGATTAAAAAGGGGTTTTGAGTATGTGTTTATATTTAATTATATATTATACTTTGTCACTGTCTCCTGTGGTAGTGAGGTAGCGCAAGGAAACAGACAAAAGAATGGCCCAACCCACCCATATACACATGTATATACATACACATCCAGACACGCACATATACATACCTATACATCTCAACGTATACATATATGTATACACACACAGACATATACATGTATACACATGTACATAATTCATACTGTCTGCCCTTATTCATACCCATTGCCACCCCGCCACACATGAAATGACAACCCCCCCAC
>JAUUDZ010308522.1:0-28523 GCA_032361705.1 Panulirus versicolor | reverse complement strand
CGGTAGGATTGAAGAGAACTTAGTTCTACAAATGTCTATGAATACCGTGGGACTCCGTATCTCAAGTGTTGGTATTCATTTGATTTGAACATCCTGCCAAACGTGGGTGATGAATGGAATGTACTGCTTGGATATCCTAGCGCCCTGTTCGTCACCTTAACTGACAAGCATTAATAGTGAATAACAAATTCAGGAGAAAAAGGTAGATATTGGTATGAAAATAGGATAGTATACCGGTTGAAAATATTTTCGAATGAGGTCGTAGATGTTAGCACGCTGAGGAGCATCAGACATGCCTGAGATAAACAGATAGTCATTGATGGCTGGGTGTTGGTAGGAGCTGCTTTTTATGCTCCAGTAAGCCTTCTGAAGTCTTTCCTATTCCTGATGACAGTGACGATGAAATTTGATAATGAAGATAATTATCAAGTTACAGGTGTAATCACAGTTATGAATTTCTTATAATTTTCATCTATTCTTTTGAAGTTAATCCACTAACCACCCGTAGCCATCCATCATCCAACTTGGGGTAAATCCACTGACCACCCATAGGCATCCTTAATCTAACCTCTATGCCTCTGCTTTCGCTCTTGAGGAACTTAGGATGATGAGGTCTAGTAAGCTGGAAAAGCTTAAACAGTACGGACCAACACACACTAACGAGTTTTATGAATAATTTTGTTTATGAACTGTGTTAAGAGCCTCTGAAAACATTAACATGTCACATTGAACAAACCCATATTTACCCTTATTTTGTTCGACGAAGGTAGACAAGGTTTTCTTGAGCATTCTGTTGAAGTGATAACAGCAAAGATTGAACGTTTAAGAGGTTTCACGTGGTTTTACATTTTATGTTCTATAACATTCTTGATTTATGTAGGTTTATGATTCATTTTCAGACTGGTCAATCAAGTAGCAAAACCTTGAATGGAATTTATGAACAGTACAGTCATAGAATAATGCTTGAAGAATTTCAAAACCAACGGACGGGTACGAAACGCACGGGTTAAAAACAAACAAGTATAAAACACACATGTATTTTGAATACTACCACTGAGGATAAAGTTGACATCACTACACTAGAACTGATATAACGTTAAAAAAGTGAAGAAAAAACGTGATCAGAGCAAGATATCTGGTCAGCTTAATATGAAATGAAAAGAAAATCTACTAAGAAAAACAACAATAATAGGAGCTGTTACACAATTTCAGTACCTGCTCTAAATGTCAAGATAAATCATAATAATAACAGAACTGTAGATGCAGTGTTAACTACCATGAGACCTCACACTTCTTTACGCTTCAAGCGAAGGCTCTACAGACCTTAAGATTCTATACATATTCTATATATTCTTTAATTCATTTCTAGGTATTCCGTTGACTCCCTCTTGTCCTCTCAGCAGCTCCCTTCTATTGCCTATCCTCTTCTATCCACAAATAAACATCTTTCTTCATCCTCTACATCCTTTCACTTTTTTGCCAATAATCCTACTTAAGATAATTGAAATCAGATATTTCCTGTCACAATTTCGACATGCAAAACATTTCAGAATAGGAAAGCAGTAACTTGGTTAAAATCAGTACTACGAAGACGAAGTTTCTAAATATCATTCTACTCTGGAAACCCCGCATAGTGAATATGGCGAAATCTGCTTTTCAAAGGCAGGCTTATTTGCAAGCGTGAAAAAATTATTTTGCTTCTGAAAAGCTTTTCCTAATCAAAATTATGTATCATTTGCCCTAGTGTAGAATAACGTTTCTTCCACCACTCTCTTAATATAGAATCAAAAGCCTTAATCCTTATCACTTATCATGCTATTGCTTCACTTCAACGATTCCTTTCCGAATGCAATGATATCATTATCCTGTCTCTCTGTTACACAGGTGTAATTTCGGCTAATGTTTTCATAAGTTGTAAGCCTCGGACGTTGTTTCCAATAGTTTTGTGTAGAGACAAGCCACACAAGGATTGATCTTTGTGATACCTCAGTCTTTCCTTGAACAATGAGCTGTTGAATTTTCATCCTTCTTTTGTCTTTCTCTTTTCATATAACTTCTTCAGCTTTTGTCTCAGGTCAAGAAACATCTGAGGAGTTTAATCAATTAATACATTCCGTTTCTAATACGTTTCATTTTTCTTTTCCTCCTAATTGGCCATAACTAAGGCATGATTTTGCCGCAGTTGCGTCGGCCAGTAAGGGATGAATAATCATAAGTGATTGCTTAATGCATCAGTGATCTCATGGTATCAATATGAAATATCTTATTGTTATCATCTGGTGACACAGGAGTCTTTCTGACACTTACGAAGCAGTGAAATTTGGCGATGTGTTCTTTCGTTTTTATGATTAACTTTTGGTTAATGATTGTTAGTTTTCATACAAACAAACTTCAGATCGTTCAGATTAAATCTGCACAAACTGCTCACCTCGCACATCCATGAAACAATTGCGAATGTGAAATATTTAAGAACAATCGTTCAGACATCAAAAAATGAGAATAGAAAAAAAAAAGTAGGTTCAGACAGAGGTGTTAGGGTTTCCTGTCTTCCATATGAACGGTTCAGAAATTGAAATTTTCTGTTCCAGATATGAGCTAATTCAACACACTGAAAACTTCGAGACGTTAGCTAGTCACGGTTGAAGCTCCCTAGGCACATGGTAACCAAAATTTCACTTCAGGTACCAAGTACCTACAGTATCAGCTTCTCAGGTACACATGCCCACAGCTTCAAATCCTCAGGTACTCAATAGCCCCGGCTTTAGCTGCTAAGTTATACAATAGCCACAGTTTCATCTCCTAAGGTACACCATAGCCACAGCTTCATCTCATCAGGTACACAGTAGCCACAGCTTCATCGTCTCAGGTACACAATAACCACAGTTTCCTCTCCTCATGTGCACCATAGCCACAGTTTCACCTTCCCAGGTACACAATAGCCACAGTTTCATCTTTGCGGGTACACACTAGCCACAGTTTCATCTTCTCAAGTACACAGTAGCCACAGTTTCATCTCCTCAGGTACGCAATAGCCACAGTTTCATCTTCTCATGTACACAGTAGCCACAGTTTTATCTCCTCAGGTACACAATAGCCACAGTTTCATATTCTCAGGTGCACAATAGCCACAGTTTCATCTCAGGTACACAATAGCCACAGTTCCATCTTCTCAGCCACAGCTTCAGCTCTTCAGGTACACAATAGTCAAAGCTTCATCGCCTCAGGTATACAGTAGCCACAGCTTTAACTCCTTACGTACACAATAGCCACAGCTTCAGCTTATCAGGTACACAGCAGCCATAATTTCAGCTCATTATATACTTGATAGCACACATTCATTCCCACAATGTTCTTAATACTATTTCATGAGAATCTAGACGCTGTTAGATACCGCCGCATTAGATGTATGAATCTCCTTAACACCCAGAAAATTTATTTGATGGTGATGAATTCGACTAAAAGTATTATTGTTTTCTTGGGAAGAAAGACAAATCAGGTAAACAGATATGCAAAAATGAGGACAAACACACTGAAGGAAACTTGTCTTATCCTTGCATTTATCGATACAAACAACAGAAACCATATAACCGTCCTTTACATTTTTTTTACTATACGAACCTTTCAAAACTGATCTATAGGAAATAGATGATTACAGTGCATACAGCTTTGTAACTAACTATTACAGAAGAGATAAACCAAAAATGCAATCATTACAAACGTGCCATCATGCATCTATAGCGATACAAAGTGTACAGGGGTATCGAATGCACAACTACAATGATGCAAAATATTCTCAGTTAAACAATACACAGCTACATCAATGTAAGAGTCCTTCGTTCATGAACAACAGTGTAAGAGGTCCTCCATTACTAAACATACAACTACAACAATGTAAGAGGTCCTCCATTACTGAACATACAAGTACAACAATGTAAGAGGTCGTCCGTTACTGAATATACAACTACAACAATGTAAGAGGTCCTCCGTTACTGAACATATAACCACAACAATGTAAGAGGTCCTCCGCTACTGGACATACAACTGCAGCAATGTAAGAGGTCCTCCGTTACTGAACATACAACTACAAAGATACAAGAGGTTCTCAGGCACTGACCATACAACTGCAACTATGCAAGAGGTCCTCCGTTACTGAACATACAAATATAACGATGAAAAAGGTTCTCAGGCACTGACCATACAACTGCAACGATGCATAAGATTGCAATGATGCAAGAAGTCCTTAGGTACCGAAAATACAGTTACAACAATATGATAAGCCTTAAGATGCCTAATATACTATTGCAATGATGCAAGAAGTCCTCAGGTACCGAAAATTCAGCTACAATGATATAAGCCTTAAGATGCCTAACATGCTATTGCAATGATGCAAGGAGTCCTCAGGTACCAAAAATACAGCTTCAGCAATATGATTAGCCTTAAGATGCCTAACATACTATTGCTATGACGTAAAAGGTCCTACTGTATCGAACTTTTTTTTTTTTTTCTTTGAAGGCTCCAGTCATGGACAAATGTCCACATCAAGGCCGGGCTTTAATTGAAATATCGAGAAAATTATGATAGAGAAAAAGAAAAGACGGGAAAGTATTTACGAATTTTGGATGAATTGAAAAACATGTTTTTAGAATCAGCTAGTCATAGTTATTGGAAAGGACATGAGAAGTTAGACAGTTCCAAAGATTCGAGTTGTAGGGAAAGAACCAGTTATCAAAACGCCCCATCCTTGAGTTGCCGATGGCCACACAGTAATCATGAAACGCAGCAGCTTGTCGAGTATTGCATGGTTTAGATAGTAGTATGAACACACAAGCAGACAGCTCCATGGAGCAAAGACCAAAGTAATACCTATAGGAGAGGAAACGTGAACCAACATCATGGCGTAAGGCAAGAGGGTCAAGTATGGAAGTTAGCCTGGGGCAGTATATAAGTTGGACCACTTTCGACTCAAATCTGTCAAGTAAGGACGCAGAGCTAAAACCACGCCAAATGCGAGGCCAATGCTCCATAAAAGGACGGATCAATCCTTTCTATAATAGGAGCAACTATTCAGAAGAAAAGAAATTACTACATCTAAACAGGGCACCCAGTTTCTTAAAGGCAGACTTAGCTATTCCCGTAATTTGGATTTTCCTAGAAATACTGGATGTTACAGTAACACCAAGTATGTTCATTGAGTCAAAATGTGGAATTGCAGAACCGTCAAAGGAGAGACGAGAGCTGTGAGGAGCTTTCGATGGAGAGATAGGTAGAAACTGGGTGTTGGAGGCATTAAACATAATTAGATTTCGTCTACCCCGGTGAGATATCCGTTCAAGTTTATTGAGGAAGCTGTGTCAAGACAAGATGCAGACCGAGTAATAAAAAAATGAGAGAAATGAAGAATGTGGATAAATTCAGTGTTGAGTCGTCTGCATATGAGTGCATCTTATTATTTGTGAAGAAAAGGAAATCGTTCAAAAAGAGGAACAAAAGTTTCGGGGACAGGACAGAACCTCGAAGGACACCACCGTTGATGGAGAAAAGACGAGAGGCTGATCCATCAACATCACAGAGATAGATCGGCCGGAGAGGAAGATAGATATGAAGGAGCAAAGTGAGGGAGGGAAGCCAAAATAGGGGAGCTTAGAGATAAGATCCCGATGCCAAACCCTGTCAGAAGCTTTGGACTTGTCATGGGCAACTACACATGACTCTCAAAAATCTTTCAGGGATGATGACCAGATATTAGTAAGATAGGAAAGAATATCACCAGTGGATCTCGCCTTACGGAAGCCATACTGGTGATCAAAGAGAAGACTGATTTTCGAGGTGTATATGGATATAGGGCTGAGGAGGGATTAAAGACTAGAAATGGTATATGGCAAAGCAATAGGACAATAGTTAGAACGTACAGAACTCTCACTCTTCTTAGGAATGCATGCTTCCAAGGAGAAGGAAAAGAATTGTTTTTAAACAGAAAAGGAACAGACGAGCAAGTACAGGTGCAAGTTCAGGGGCACACTCTTTCAGTACACAGGGATGGATGCTATCAAGACTATAAGCCGGGCTTGTGTCCAGAGAGAGAAGCGCTTTTCTAGACATACTAAAAAGAGATTAAGGGGTGAAGCATATGATCACTAAGAGGAACTTCAATGGTGAAGAAATGTTAGAGTCATCCAAGGTGGAATTAGAGAAGAAATGGGAACCAGAGTTGCTTTTTCTAAGACAGTAATAGCTATAGTACAGTTAGAACGGAAAAGTGAAGGAAAGGTAGAGTAACAGAAGATGTTTGAGATGCCCTTAGCTAAAGACCAGATAGACATATCACTAGATGACGAAGAGAGATTATCGCACTTCCTCTAAATAAAAGAACGCTTTGCCTCACGGATAACGTGCTTGCAGTGACTACGGGCAGTGATAAAAGCTGAATGAGAGCCAGAGGAAGGAGACTTTTTCCAAGCCCGATATATCTGGTCCCTTGCCTGAATAGTCTCAGAGCAAAACGGATGAACCATGGATTGGATGAAGGGTTATCTTGAAGGAATAGGTGATGAATACTTATATCCCCGCAAGAATAATTTCTGTCATTTGCCTGGCGAGGGCAGAAGTATCACCGCGTAAAGGACAGTAATTTATGCAAGGAAAATCAAAAAAGAAGTTACGTAAGTTTTTCCAGTCAACTTTGTTGAGGTACCAGTATTTACGCTTAGGAGGGGCTACTGGGGGAGTGAGTGCCTCTCGAGTGCGATCAGGTGAATCAATTGAGGGAGAGGTAGTGTAGCTACAGCGGGATGGACTAGAGGTGAGAAACAAATCCAGAATATTAGGCGAGTGGTCACAGCGGTCAGGAATATGGGTAGGGTGAGAGATAATCTGCTCTAAATCATTAGAAATGGAGACTGTAAGGGATTCGGTCCCTTTACTATCCGTATGGGAGGAATTCACCCAGTTCCTATGGAGAACATTGAAATCCCCGAAGTAAAGGATTCAGGCGTGCGCGTGAAAGGATGTCATAGTCTCAAGGCAAGAATTTAAACAGTCGAAAAAAAATGTAAATTTTGTAGAATTACCAGAGCGAATTGGCGAAATAGAAGGAAAATTTGGTAGTTGAGAGACAGACGAGCCACATAACATCAAATATGGGGGACTCATGGTCCTCGAGGCGTACAGCAGGTGCGTAGATGTTAGAATAAGCATAAACACCACCTTTAAACTGGAATCATGAGTGAAGATTATTTACCTATTTCCAATTAGACAACGGGCGAATTTGCACATTTTCATTCACATAAAGTCAGAAAAGCAGCAACATATGAACAAAAATTAATATGTATTACACTGACGTTGAACAAAACTGATCAAAAAAGAATTAGAAGTGAGTAGTTTTCCGAGATTTACCAATGTACTATAAATCACTTTCACGAATCAGACCACAAATATCTCCTATCATGTTCTCCTTATGTGTTCCTTGGTAGTGGTGTTCAAAGTCTAGTATTTCCTGATGGAAGCGTCAAGGATATGAACTTTAAGGGACATCCTGCAGCTCATTTTGCCGTAGTTATTCACCTTAGTCTCAACCAGCTCCACATAGGTTTCGGCCTTGTGCTTTCCCAGAAAGCCCCGAACCACTGCAACAAAGCTGTACCAAGATGCTTTCTCCTTCCTAGTGAGCTTCGTGGGGAATTCCTCGTACTCCAAGATCTTCTCCATCTGTGATTCGACTGACATTTGAAGACTGCAGACTCCTTATCTAGGGCTGTGACAGACTGACTCACAAGACCTAATTCTATGTGCAGTGACGGTCCGGATACGTGATAGCAGGTGCATTCTTGCTAGTCTCACGCATGGAAGAGTCCACCATAAAGTAGCAACAGCTTGAGGTGTCAATGGGTTACCACCAAATTCTTGGGATAGCGAACAAAATGAAATTGCGATTATGGAAAAAATCATATATATATTTACTTATGAATTAGTTTACATATGACTAATATGTAAGAGATTCTCTCATCATATACCATGTATATTTTTTTTCATTAACTGAAAATTTAAAGAAATTAAAATTTGAAAATTTAAAAAATTTAGAATTCTGAAAAATTTGTAAGAGAGTTCCGCCATCAAAAACGAGCAACAATTGTCTATCTTACGTTCCAGAGCTCTTTGCAGTGCTAACAGGTGACATGAGGAGCCTGGGTGCAAGGAATTCCTCAAGAAGCTCACCAGGAGGGAGAAAGCAACTTGGTATTTATGGCTAATATGTACGAGATTCTCTCACTATATTCCATATATGATGCCTTTCAGTAACTTAAAACTTAAAAAAGAATTTGAATTTGAGAATTCTAATTTTTTTCAAATTCTAAAGAATTTCATAACCGAATTCCGCCATCCAAACGAGCAACAATTGTCTATCTTATGTTCAAGAGTTTTGTAGTACACGCAGGTGAAATGAGGTGCCCAGATTTGTCTTGATCCCCGGGGGATAGGCCTGCCGAAATATGCCTTGTAGGCCTCGAACATCTTAGCTGACGATGCCATGGTGTACTTTGTCGCTCTTGTTTTCGTAAACTGAGAATGCTGAGTGGACTGGTGTTGGCAAGAATACTTATGAAAAAAAAAGAATAAGCAAGGTTTGAGTAGATGTATGGTGATTGTAAGGATAAGATGGCAGGACTATCTCGATATTCCTGTTTTGATGAGGGAGAAAGTAAGACCAGCAATCCTGACATGGAGAGTGTGAGATGGTACCGGGCTCCACTTTAACGTTCCTCAATCAGGACGGTAGAAACACCCTGGGCGGCTGCTGTTAACAGCCTACTAACTAGAACTTTAGTGATGTAAGAGGCGTTAAGGTATTGGGAAGGCAATTACATCGATGATAGAGGTATCAAGGTACTGAATATACAACTACTATAATGTAAGAGGCCCTAAGTTATCGAACATACAACCACAACAACGTGATATGCTCTAAGCTAACGAACATACAAAAAGCAGCGAAGACGTCCAAGCAGTGATCCCTGTTTTTCTCCAGATTTTGAAGGGTCTACAGCCGAAGATGCCTATTACGTACAATTCGGGGAGTGGGGAAGTAGAATATGAAGGGGGTCCCTGAGTGGCGTATACATTAGAAATTCAGTTTGAGTGATGCCAAATTTTGTGTTTTTTATGTGGTTTGGGAGTGAAAGCTTTCTATGTTCAAATATGGGGTTTGGGATTGGAAATTTCCTAAGTTCAAGTATTAGTTTAGGTGTGGAAGTTTCTTAGTTTTAGATATGGGGTTTGGGAGTGGAAACTTTACACGTTCAAATCGGGGGTTGGGGAGTGAAAGCCTCAGAGGTTCAGGTATGTGGTTTGGGAGTGGATGTTTTACAGGCTCACATATAGGGTTTCGAATTGGATGCTTTCCAGGTTAAAGTATTAGGTTTTTGAGTGGAAGTTCCCCAGGTTCAAGTATGGCGTCTGAGAGTAGAAGTTTTCCAAGTTCTAGTATAAGTTTTGGTAGCGTAAGCCTCTCAGAACAGAATATGGGGTTTGGGAGTGTTAGCTTCCCAGATTCAAATATGGGATTTGGGAGTGGGAGATTCAGAGGTTCAAGTATGGGGTTTGGGATGGACGCTTCCTTGGTTCATATATAGGGAATGGGAGTAGAAGCTACCCCGCTGCAATTATAGAATTTGGGTGTAGAATTCACCAAGGTTTAGATATGGGGTGTGGGAGCGAAAGTTTCTTCGGTTCAAATATAGGTGTGGTAGTAAAAGATTCAAGGCTCAAATATGGACTGCGGAAGTGAATGATTCTTAGTCTTAGATATGGGGTATGGTTATGGTATTCTTCTAGGATGAAATATGGGGTGTGGGAGTGGAAGCTTCCTAGGATCATATATGGAGTGAGGAAATAGAAACTTCCCAATTTCAAATATGGAGGCTGGGCATGGAAACTTGCGAGGCTCGTATATGGGGTGTAGACGTAGAAGCTTTCCAGGTTCAAATATAGGATAAGGAAATGGAAACTTGTCAGGTTCAAATAAGGGGTTTAAGAATGGAAGCTTTACGCTTTACAGGTTCAAATATTGTGTTTGGGAGTGGAAACTTCCCAGGTTTCAATATGGGGTGTAGAAGTGGAAGCGTCTCAAGTTCATATGTAAGATTTGGAGATGGAAGCATTCCAAGTTCACATATGGATTTAGAAGTAGAAGTTTTCCAGATTCAAGTATAGGGATTGGGAGTGGTAACCTTTCAGGTTCAAATATAGGATTTGGAAGTGGAAGCTTTTCATATTGAAATATGGGGTTTGAGAGTGTAAGCTTCCCAAGATCAAATATAGCATCTGGGAATGGAAGCTTCTAATGTTGAATTATTGGGCAGGGGAGTGGAAAAATCAGTGGTCCAAATAGAGGGTCTGAGGGTTAAAGCTACCTGGGTTCAAATATGAGGTTTGGAAGAAGTTTTACAGGTCCAAAGTAGAACCCTCTGAGACTCTAATATGAAATTTGTTGGTGGATGATCTCAAGTTCAAATATGGTGGTTGGGGGTGGAAGTGAGAGATTCCCATGTTCAAACATGGAGTATAGGAGGAAAAGCCTTCCAGGCTCACATATGGGGTATGGGAGTGGAAGCTTTACAGTCTCAAATATGGGTTATGGGAGCGGAAGCTTCCCAGGTTCAAATATGGGGTATGGGAGTGGATGCTTCCCAGGTCCACATATGGAATGTGGAAGAGGAAAATTCACAAGTTCAGATAAGGTGTGTAGAAGTAAAAGCTCTCTAGGTTCAAATATGGGGTGTGGGAGTGGAATCCTCCCTGATTCAAATATGGGGTGCGTAATTGGAAGCTTCCTGTGTTTAAATGTGGAGTGCGGAAGTAGAAACCTCCCAGGTTCAAATAAGGGGTGTGGGAGTGGAGGTTTCCCAGGGTCGTATATGGTGTGTGTTTAAGTGGATGCTTCCCTGGTTCAAATATGCGGTATGGATGCGGGAGATTCTTAAGTTCACATATGGAATATGGGAGTAAAGGATCTCCAGGTTCGTCTATGGGGTGCAGAAGTGAAAGTTTTCAGGTTGAGATATGGAATTTAGGAGAAAAAGCTTCTCAGGTTCAAATATGGGGTTTGGGAGCGGAAACTTACCCGGTTCAAAAATCGGATGTAGGAATGGAAACTTTCCAAGTACAAATGTGGGATGTTTTAGTAAAAGCATCCCAGGTTAAAGTTTTGGTTGTGGGGCTGAGAGCATCAATTATTCAGATATTGGGTTTAGAAGTGGAAGTTTCCCAGGTACAAATATGGAGTATGGAAGTGGAAACCTCCCATGTCAATATGTGACATAACAGAGGAAGTAGAAGTGCAAGCTTCCAAGGTTCAAATATGGGTTGTGGAAGTGTAAGCTTCCCAGGCTCATATATGAGGTGTAAGAGAGGAAGCTTCATAGTTTCAAATATGAGGTTTGGGTGAGGGTGCTTTTCAGATTCAAATACGGTTTGGGAGTGAAAGTTTCCTAGGTTAAAATATGGAGTGTGGAAGTGAAAGATTCCATGTTTCAAATATGGGTTTTGAGAGTGGAAGCTTACCAGGTTCAAATATTTGATGTACAAAAGGAGGCTTCCAGGGTTCATAGATGGTATGTAAAAGTGGAAGCTTTCCAAGTTCAAATATGGAGAGTGGAAATTGGAGAATCCTAGGTTCAAATATGGGGTATGGGAGTAAAGGCTTCCGAGGTTCATGTATGGGGCATGGAAATGAATTCTTCAGTTTTAAATATGAGGTTCGGATTCGAAATTTCCTAGGTTCATATATGAGGTGTGGGAGTGGATACTTCCGGAGCTCAAATATGGGGCTTAGGAGCTGAACTTTCTGAAGTTGAGATTTGGGGATGGTAGTGGAAGCTTCCCAGGCTCAAATGTAGAGTGAGGAATTGGAAGTTTCACAGTTTTAAGTATGGGGCTTAGGTGTGGATACCTCCCACGTTCATATCTGGGGTTTGGTAATGGAAGCTTCCCAGGTTATTTACGGGCGGGGAGGTGAAAGTTTCTCAGGTTCAAATATGGATTTTGGGAGTGAAAGCTTCCCAGATTTAAATTTTGGGTGTAGGAGTGGAAGCTTGCCGGGGTTCATACATGAGACTGTGGAACTGGAAGCTTTCCAGGCTCAAATGTGGCGTATGGATTTGGAAGCTCTCAGGTTCAAATACTTGGTATGAGGTGGATGTTTCCATGTTCATATATGGGGTGTGCGAATGGAAGCTTCCCAGGTTCACATATACGGTATGGAAGTGGATGTTTTTTGGGTTTGAATATGTGATGTGGAAAAGCAAGCTTCATTATCAGGTTTGGGGATGAAAATATTCGGTTTGGAAGTAGAAACTTCCCAGGTTTAGAAATGAATTGTAGGATTGGAATGTGAGCGGACACATCCCAGGTTGATATTTTGGGAGTGGAGGTTGAAACTTCAATGGTTCAAATAGAAGGTTTGGAGGTTGAAGCATCCTGGGTTCAAATATGGATTATGAAAGCAGAATCTTTCCAAGTCAAACTATGGAGTGTAGATGTGGAGGCTCCGAATTTCAAATAAGGGGAGCGAGGTGAAAAGTTCCCACGTTCTTACATTAAGTATGGAAGTGGAAGCTTCATAGGTTCAAAATGATTTGTGGAAGTAAAAGCTTCCCAAATTCAAATATAGGGTGTAGGAGTGGAAGCTTTCATGTTTATATATTTTGGGTGTGGATACTTCCCAGTTTAGAATAAGGGGTTTGGGAGTCAAAGCTTCATAGGTTCATATATGGAATGTGGACGTAAAAACTTTCCAGGATGAGTTATGGAATGTGGAATTGAGGGAACCCAAGGTTCAAATTTAGTGTTTGAGAGTTGAGCTAACGAGATACAAATATTGGATGTAGAATGGGAAGCTTTCCAGATTCTTATATAGCATGTGAAGGTGGAAGCCTCCAAAGTTCAAATATGAAGAATAGAATTATGAGCTTCCTTGGTTGATATAAGGAATATGGAACTGGAGGATTCTCAAATTCAAATATGAGCTACAAAAGTGAAAGCTTTTCAGGTTTAAATTTAAGGTTCAGAAATGGAAGCTTCCCAGGCTCAAATTTTGGGTGTAGGAGTGGAAGCTTGCCAGGTTCATATATAGAATTTTGGAATTGCATATTTCCTAGGTTTAGATGTGAAGTGTGGAATTAGAAGCTCTCAGGTTCAAATATGAGGTATGTGGTGGATGTTTCCCATGTTCATATATGGGGTCTGGGATTGGAAGCTTTCCAGGTTCACATATAAGTGGATGCTTCTCGGGCTCAAACATCCAAGGTAGAAGTACAAGCTTCCCGGGTTCAAACATGGAGTGTGGGAATGGAAACTCACCAGGTTCAAATATGAGGTTTGGGAATGGAAGCTCCCACGTTTAAATATGGGTTTTGAAAGTGGAAACTTCCCATGTTTAAAAATGAGGTGTAGGATTGAAGCTTCCTAGGTTCTAGTGTGGGAAATGTGAGTGGACATATCCTAGGTTGAAATTTTTGATGTAGAGGTGGAAACTTCAATAATTCAAAGAGGTTTGTATGTGGAAGCATCATGGGATCAAATATGGATTATGAAAGCAGAATCTTTCCAGGTCAAAATATGGAGTGTGGAGGTAGAAACTACCAGGTTCAAATAAGGGGAGCGACGAGGACTTTTCCCATGTTCATACATTAGATGTGAAAGTAGAAGCTTCATAGGTTCAAAATGACTTGTGGAAGTAAAAGCTTCTCACATTCAAATATAGAGTGTAGGAGTGGAAGCTTCCAAGTCTAAGGTATATGCTTTGGGTGTGGGTGTTTCCCAGTTTCCAAGGAGGGGTTTAGGATTCAAAACTTAACAGGTTCATATATGGAATGTGGTCGTACAAGCTTTCTAGGATGAGATATGCAGTGTGAAACTGAGAGAATCCTAGGTTCAAAATTAGGGTTTGGGAGATGAAGCTTACGATGTACAAATATTGGATGTAGAAGGGGAAGCTTCCTAGATTCATATTAGGCCACTGAAGGCAGAAGTTTCCCAAGTTCAAATATGAAGAGTGGAAGTTTGAGCTTCCTTGGTTCATATATGGAATATGGAACTGGAGGATTCTCAGCTTCAAATATGAGCTATAAAAGTGAAAGCTTTTCAGGTTCTAATTTGAGGTTTAAGAGTGAAAACTTCCAAGTGTTTGAAAGCAAAACATTCCAATGTTCAAATATCGGGCACGGGAGTGAAAGTTTCCGATTTCAAATATGAAGTTTGGTGGTGGAAGTTTAAGAGATTCAAAGATGGAATGCAGGTGCGGAAACTTTCTAAGTTCAAATATGTGGTACGAGACCGAAAGCCTCCTAGATTAGATTACTGAATATTGGGATGAAAGCTTCAATGGTTCAAATAGAGTGTTTAAAAGTGTAAGCTTCCCAGTTTTCAAATATGAAATTTGGAAGTGAAATCTTACCAAGTTCAAATATGGAGTGTGAAAGGGAAAGATTTCCAGGTTTAAGAATGGGTTTTGGGAATGAAATCACTGTAGGCTCAAATATTGATATGAAAGTGGAGGATTTTTAAGTTCTATATGGGATATGGAATCAGAAGCTTCTAAGGTTCAAATATGGTATATGGACGTTTAAGCATCCAGATTCAAATAATGGGAGTGAGGTGGAATATTCCCATGTTCATATATAGGGTGTGAGAGTGAAAGCTTCTCAAGTTCACATTTTGAGTACGGGAGTGGAAGCTTCCCAGGTCCAAATATGGGAGGTAGGAGTGAAAGTGTTCTATGTTCAAATATGAGGTTTGGGAGTGAAGATTACCAAGGTTCAAATATGGAGTTTGGGGGTGAAAATCTCCTATGTTCAAGTATGGGGTGTGGAAGTGGATGCATCCCAGGTTGAGATATTTGGTGTATGTGTGTGTGTGTGGGGGGGGGGGAGGCTTTAATGGTTGAAATGGAAAGTTTGGATGTGGAAGCATCCTGGGCTCAAACATAAATAATGATTACAAAAGCTTCCCATGTTCAAAAACGGGGTGCAGAATTGGAAGCTTCCCAGGTTTTGATGTGGGTTGTATAAGTGGAAGCTTCCAAAATTCAAATATATGGCGTAAGAGAAAGTTTACCAGTTTCAAATATGAGCTTTGGCTGTTGATGCTTCGTAGGTTTGAATAAGGGCTTTGGAAGTCAAGCTTCCAAGGTTCAAATACGGAGTCTGGACGTGAAAGCTTCCCAGGTTCAAATGTGGGGTTTTAGAGTGGAGGCGTTCCAGGTTCAAATATTGAATGTGGAAGAGGAAGCTTCCCAGATTCATATATGGCAAGTGAAAGTGGAAGCTTTACAGGTTCAAATATGGAGAGTGGAAGTGTGAGCGTCCTAGGCTTAAAGGTCGAATATAGGAGGAAAAGCTTATCAGGTTAAGAGTATGTGCTGCAGAATTAAAAGATTTTCAGGTTCAAATTTGAATGTTTAGGAGTAGAAGCTTTTGATTTCAGGTATGGGGTTTGAGAATAAAAGTTTTTCAGACTCAAATATGGGGTTTGGGTGTGGAAACTTCACAGTTTGAAACAGGGGGTTTGGTAGTGGAAGCTTACCAGATTGAAAAGTGTGATGCACTAGTGGTAGCTTTCAAGGTTCAAATATGAAGCATGAAAGCGGAAGCATCACAGGTTAATTTCTAGAGAATGAGGAGGAAACTTTCAATGGTTTAGATAGTGGCTTTAAAAGTAGAGGCTTCACATATTCAAATATTGTGTGTGAAAGCAGAAGCTTCCCAGTTCCAAATATGAGGTGTGGAGGTAAATGCTCTGTGTTCAGATATTGGCAGTGAAAGTAGAAGTTATCGAGGTTCAAATTTGGAGTGCGTAAGCATTAGTTTTCGAAGTTCAAAAATGGGATGAGGAGATGGAATCTTTCCAGGTTCAAATGTGGGTTGTAGGAGGGGAAGCTTCCTAGTTTCCTACATGGGTTCTGGGAGTGGAATATTCTTAAGTTCATATAATATTTGTGAAAATGGAATTTTCGAAAGCTCAAATGCGAGGATGGGAGTGGAATCTTCCCAGTTTCCAATATGAGGTTTAGGTATGGATACTTCCCACAGCTAAATGTGAGACTTGGAAATGAAATCTTCCCAGTTCGAATGTGGAGTGTGGAGGTGAAACCTGCCCAGGTTCAAATATGGGTTTTAGGAGTTCAAAATGGAAGCTTCGAAGGATCATATATGGGGTGTGGAATTGGAAGCTTCTAAGTTCAAATATAGAGCGTGGCATTGGAAGCTCCTATGTACAAATATGGAGATTGAGATAGTGTACTTCCATTTTCATGCATGGGTTGTGGAAGTAAAAAGCTTCCTTGGTGCAGATATATGGCATGGGAATGGAAACATTCCTAGGATCAAATATGGGGTGTGGGAGTGGAAGCTTTCTTAATTCAAATATGATTTTTGGGATGGAGATTCCCAAGATTCAAATGTGGCTTCTCTGAGTGGAAATTTCCTAGTTTCAAGTATGGGCGTGGAAGTTGACGCATCCCCTGTTAAGATATTGGGTATTGGAGGTGGAAACTTCAATGGTTCAAATAGAAAGTTCGGAAGTGGAAACACTGTGGATTCTAACGTAGATTTTGAATACGCAAACTTCCTATGTCCAAATATGGGTTGTGGAAATGGAAGCTTCCTATAACGAAACTTGGGTTGTAGGAGTGGTCTCCGAGGATGTAAGACGGGTTTTTGGAAGTGGATATTTTTCAATTTCAAATATATTGTGTAGGAAAAGAGACGTCCCAGTTTCAAATATGGGCTTTAAGTGTGGATGTCTCCTATGTCCGAATACGCTGTTTGGAAGTCAAGTTTTCAAGGTTCACATATAGACTCTGGAAGTGAAAGCTTCCAATGTTTAGGAGTGGAAGAGTACCACGCTCAAATATTGGATGTAGAAGAGGAATCTCCCCAGATTCATGTATGACGTGTTAAAGGGAAGCTTCCCATGTTCAAATATGGAGAGAGGAAGTGTAAGCTTCTTAGATTCATATATGTGATATCGGAATGAAGTATTTTAGAGACTTCCCATGTTCAGAGATGGGGTTTGAGAGCAAAAATTTTCGGTTCAAATATGGGATCTGGTAGTGGAAGCTTCTCAGTTTCACATATGAGGTATGTTAGTGGAAGCTTACCAGATTCAAAAATGGACCGCAGGAGTGAAAGAATTCTAGGTTCACATCTGCGGTATTGAAGCGAAAGCATCCCAGGTCAAAATATTGAATATGGGGATGAAAGCTTCAATGATCAAAACAGTGGCTTTAAAAGTGGAAGCTTCACAGGTTCAAATATGGGGTGTGAAAGAGGAAGCCTTCTAGGTCAATATTTGGGATGAAGTGAATACTTCTTCGGTTCAAATGTGGGTTGTGGAAGTGTAAGCTTTCGTGGTTCAAATATGGAATATGGAAATGGAAGCTTACCAGATTCAAATGTGGGGTGTAGGAGTGGATGCTTCATAGTTTCCAGTACGGGGTTTAGTGTGGATACTGCTGAAGTATTTATGTGATATTTGGAAGTGGAATATTTCATGTTCAAATATGGAGTGTGGAGGTGAAATTTGCCATGTTTCAAATATGGGTTTTGGGAGTGGAATATTCCTAGGTTTAAGTACTGGGTTTGAATGTGCAAGCTTTCTATGTTCATATATGTGGAATTGTGGAATTGAAAGATTGTAAGCTTCAAATATGGAGTGTAGAAGTGAAAGCTCCCAGGTTCAAATATGGGGAGTTAGGTGGAAGATACTTATATTTATATACATGGGTTGTGGAGGTGAAATTCTTTTGGTTCAAGTACTGGGTGTGAGAGTGGAAGCTTCCTAAGTTCAAACTTGAGCTTCCGGAGTGGAAATTTCCACGGTTCAAATATGATGTTTAGGAGTAGATACTTCCTAAGTTCAAGTATGAGGTATGGAAGTAGTCGTATCCCTGCTTGAGATATTGGATTTAGAGATTGGAAGCTTCAATGGTTCAAAGAGAAAGTTTGGAAGAAGAAGCATCGTGGATCTTAGGTCCAAATATGGGGTGTGGAAATGGATGCTTTCCATTTTCAAATATATGTTGATGGAGAGGTAACTTCCCAGGTTTTAATGTAGGCTGTGGAAGTGAAAGCTTCCCAAGTTCAAATATATGGTGTAGGAGAAGAAGCCTCCCAGGTTCAAATATGGACTTTGGGTTTGGATATTTTTCAGGTTTGAATATTGTGTTTAGAAGTAAAATTTCCAAGGTTCAGATATGGACGCTGAAAATGAAAGCCTCACAGGTTCAAATATGGGTTAAAGATTGGAAGCTTACCAGTTTCAAATATGGGTTAAAGAGTGGAAGCTTACCAGTTTCAAATATTGGTTGTAGAAGAAGCTTTACAGATTCATATAAGGTGCGTGAAAGTGGAAGCTTCGCAAGTTCCTATATGGAAAGTAGAAGTGTGAGCTTCTTAGGGTCATATATGGAATATGGGAGTAGAGGCTTCCAAGGTTCAAATGGGCCGTAAAAGTGAAAGCCTTTCAGGTTCAAATTTGAGGTTTGTGGGTGGAAACTTCCCAAGTTTAGATATGGGGTTTTAAAGTAAAAACTCTCCAATTTCATAAAGGTTTGAGAGTGGAACCTTCCCTATTTCTAATATGGAATTTGGTAGTGGAAGCTCCCAAGATTCAACAATGGGATGCAAGAGTGAAAGTTTTCCATATTCAAATATAGAGTATGGGAGCGGAAACATCCCAGATTAGTCTATAGATGAAAGACTCAATAATTCAAATATGGCATTTAAGAGGGGAATGTCCATTTGTTCAATTATGGGGTTTGTAAGAGGATGCTTCCTAGATCCAAAATTGAGGTGTAGAAGGGTGTAGTTCCTAGTTTTAAATATGGGCTTTGGAAGTGGAAATTCAAGCTTCTCAGGTTCAAATGTAGGGTGTGGGAGTGGATGCTTCTCAAATCTCAATATGAGGTTTAGATATGGATACTTCCCACGTCCAAATATATTTGGAAGTAGAATATTCCCAGCTCAAATGTGGAATGTGGAGGTGAAAGCTTCCCATGTTCAAATATTGTTTTTGGGAATGGAATCTTCCTACGTTAGAATATTAGGCATGAAAGTGGTAGCTTCCAAGGTTCATATATAGGATGTGGAATTGGAAGCCTCTAAGGTTCAAGTATGGGGCTTGAAGTGAATAATTCCCATGTATATATGCAGGTTGTAGCAGTTGAAGCTTCCCAGGTTTAAATATCGGGTATGGAAGTGGAAGCTTCCCAGGTTCAAATATGGGGTGTGGGAATGTAAGCTTCCTTGATTCAAATATGAGATTTGGGGTGGAAATTTCCATTAATCAGATATAGGGTTTAAGCTTTCTAAGCTCAAATATGGGGTGTGGAAGTGGATACATACCAGGTTGAGAAATTGGCTTTGGGGATGGAAGCTTCAATGGTTCAGATAGAAAGTTTGGAAGTTGAAGCATCCTGGGTTCCAACGTAGATACTGAGTATGAAAGCTTCCCACGTCCAAATAGGCGCGTGGAAATGTAAGCGTCCCATTTTCAAATGTGGGTTGTGGGAGTGGTAGCTTCCTAGGTTGTAATGTGAGTTGTGGAAGTGAAAGTTTCCCAAGTTCAAATATACGGTGTAGGAGAAGCTTCAAAGTTTCAAATGGGTGTGGATGCTTCCAAGGTTCGAATATAGGGTTTAGAAATCAAGCTTCTAAGGTTCAAATGATTAATGTAGTAGAGCAAGCCTCCTATATTTATGTAAAAGTGGAAGCTTCCTAAGTTCAAATATGGAGAGTGGAACTGTGAGCTTCCTGGGTTCAAATATGGAATATAGGAGTGAAGACTTCTCAGGTTCATATATGGGCTGTAATCCTGAAAGATTAATTGAAAGCTTTCCCGGTTCAAATTCAAGGTTTTGGAGTAGAAGATTCTCTGGTTTAGATAGGGGTTTTGAGAGTAAAATCTTCCCAGGTTCAAATATGGAGACTGGGTGTGGAAGCTTCTCAATTTCAAATATGGGTTTTGGTATTAGAAGCTTACCAGATCAAGAAATTGGATGTAGTAGTGGATATGAAAGTGAAAGCTTCACAGGTTCATGCATAGGGTGTGAGAGTGGATGTTTTCTGGGTTCAAATATGGGTTGTGGAAGTGGAAGCTTTCGAGGAATCGGAAATGGAAACTTGCCAGGTTCAATTGTGGAATTTGGGAGTGGAAGCTCCAAATTTCTAATATGTGATTTATTTGTGGTTACGTCTCACGTCCAAACGAGATTTGGAAGTAGAATCATCCCATTTCAAATATGGAATGTAGAGGTGAAAGTTTCCCATGTTTGATATGGGTTTTGGGGATGAAATATTGCCAGGCCAATATATTGGATGTGAAAGTGGAAACTTCCCAGGTTCACATTTGGGATACGGAATTGGAAGCGTGTGAGGTTCAAATATAGGGAATGAGGTGGAAGATTCCATGCTCATATAGGGTGTTGGAGTGGAAGCTTCCAAGACTCAATTATGGGGCATGGGAATGGAAGCTTTCCAGGTTCAAATATGGGATGTGAGAATGGAAGCTTCATAGGCTCAAGTGCAAGGTTTAGGGGTGGATATTTCCCAGGTTCAGATATGGGGTTTAGGTACGGAATCTTCTTAAGTTCAAGTATGGGGCGGATGCATTCCAGGTTGAGATACTGGGTATGGGGGCGGAAGCTTCAATGGTTCAAACAGAAAGTTTAGAAGAAGTATCCTGGGTGCAAACACGGATTATGAATATGAAAACTTCCCAGGTCTAAATATGAGGTGTGGAAATGGAAGCTTCACATTTTCAAATATGGGTTTTCGGAATGGTAGTTTCCTAGGCTGTAATATGGGTTTAGGAAATGGAAGCTTTCCAAGTTAGATATACGGAGTAGGAGACGCTTCCCAGTTTCAAATCTGGGCTTTGGATGAGGATACTTCTTTAGTTTGAATGTGGGCTTTGGGAGTCAAGCTTCTTAGGTTCAAATATGGAGTCTGGCCATGAAAGCTTCCTAGGTTCAAATGATAGTGTCTAAGAATGGAAGCTTAACAGTTTCATTAAGTGGCGTAGAATAGGGAGCTTCTCAGGTTCATATATGGGATGTGGATGTAGAAGCTTCCCATGTTCATATAAAGAGTGCGGAACTGGAAGCTCCCCAGTTTCTGATATTGGGTGTGAGATGGAAGCTTCAAAGGTTTAAGTACTGGGTGTGGGAATGAGAGGTTCATAGATTGAAATAAGCAATGGGGAAGTGAAAGTTTCCAAGGTTCAAATATGGGTTTGGGAGTGAAAGCTTCTCAAGTTCACATATATATGAGGAAGGTGCGAGGTGGGCAGATTAGAAAGGGTAGTGAGCGGTGGGATGGAGAAGTAAGATTATTAGTTTGGGTTTTGGAATAAAAACTTCTCATTTTGAAATATGGGATGTGGAAGTGGAGGCTTCCCAGGCTCAAATACGGAATGTAGGAGTGAAAGCTTCCCAGGTCCAAAAATTGTGAGTGAAAGAGGTAGCCTCCCATGTTCACCTATAAGTAGTAGGAGTAGAATATTATCATTTCATGTATGGATGAGGGAATGTAAGCTTCTAACTTTCAGAACATAGGGTTTGAGAACGGAAGCTTCCCAGGTTAAAATATGGGGTTTGGAAGTCGAAGCTTTTCAGGTTCAAATATGGGATGTGGGAATGGAGGCTTACCAGGTTCAATTATGGAGTGAGGGAATGAAAGCTTTACAAGTTCATAATTGGGATTTGAAAATCGAAGCTTTCCACGTTGATATTTGAGGTTTGAAAGTGGAAACTTCCCAGTCTCAGTTATGGGGTTTGGGGGGTATAAGCTTCCTAATTTCAATTATTGGATGTAGGAGTGAAAGCTTTTAAGAATATGAGGTTTTGGATTGGAATCTTGCAAGGTTAGAATACGTTGTCTAGGAATGGAACCTTCCCAGGACCCAATATGAAGTATGGTAGTGGAAGCTTCCCAGGTTCAAATTTTGGTTGTAGGAGTGGAAGGTAACCAGGTTCATATATAGTATTGTGGAAATGGAAACTTCCCAGATTCAAATGTGGAGTGTAGAGCTGGAAACTTTCAGGTTCAAACATGGGGAACGTGGTGGATGTTTCCCATGTTCATACATGGGGTGTGGGAGTAGAAGCTTCCCAGGTTCACGTATGTGGTATGGAAGTGGATGCTTGTCGGGTTTAGATATGGGATGTGGACGTAAAAGCTTTTCAGGTTGAGATATGGCGTGTGCAGTTGAGGTTATGCCAGGTTCAAACATAGGGTTTGGGAATGGAAACTTACTAAGTCGAAATATTGGATATAGTAGGGGAAACTTCACAGATTCATTTATGGCATGTGAAAGTGGAAGCTTCCCAAGTTTAAATATGAAGAGTGGAAGTGTAAGCTTCCCAGTTTTAGATATGGAATATGGGAATTGGGGCTTTTCAGGTTCAAATATGAGCTGCAAAAGTGAAAGCTTTTCAGGTTCAATTTGGAAGTTTAGGAGTCGAAGCTTCCCACGTTCAGGTATAGGACTTAAGAGTAAAAACTTCCATGTTCAAATATGGGGTTTGGGTGTAGATTATTCCCATTTTCAAAATGAAGTTTGGTAGTGGAAGCTTAAGAGATTTAAAAATGGGATGCAGGTGTGGAAGCTATCCATGTTTAAATATGTGGTTCGGGATCGAAAGCATCCCAGGTTAAGTTACTGAGTATGGGGAGAAAAGCTTCAATGGTTCAAATAGTGGGTTTAAAAGTGCAAACTTCACAGGTTCAAATTTAGGGTGTGAAAGCGAATGCTTCCCAAGCCCATTAATTAGGTGAAGAAGTAGATGCTTTGTGGATTCAAATATAAGCTGTGTAAGTGGAAGCTTTCTAAGTTCAAATATATGATATTGAAATGGAAGATTGCCAGGTTCAAATGTAGGTTGTGGAAGTGGAAGCTTCCTAGTTTCCAATATGAAGTTTAGGTGTGGATACTTTCCAGGTTCAGATATGGAGCGTGAAAGTGAGAGCCTCTCAGGTTCAAGTATGTGTTTTGGGAATGATATCCTCCTAGTTTTGATACTGATATGAAAGTGGAAGGTTTCTATGTTCATATATGGGATGTGGAATTAGAAGTTTCTAAGGTTCATATATGGTATATGGAAATGGATGATCCCAGGTTCAAATATGGGGAGTGAGGTGGAATATTCCTATGTTCATTTATAGGGTATGTGGAAGCTTCCAAGGTTCAGATATGGGATGTGGGATTGATAACTTCCTTGGTTCACATACGGGGTTTGAGAGTGGAAATTTCCTAGGCTCAAGTATAGGGGTTGAGATATCGAATGTTGGGGTAGAAGCTTGAATGGTTCAAATAAAAAGTTTGGAAGTGGAAGCATCCTTGGTTTAAACATGGATTATAATTACGAAAACTTCCCAAGTCCAAATATGGGATGTGGAAATAGTAGCTTCCCATTTTCAAATAGGGGTTGTGATAGTGATAGCTTCCTAAGTTGTAATATGGGTTGTAGAGGTGAAAGCTTCCCAAATTTAAATATATGGTGTCGGAGACAAAGCCTTCTAGTTTTAAGTATGAGCTTTGGTTGTTGATGCTTCACAGGTTTATATATGGTGTTTGGAAGTCAAGCTTCCAAGGTTCAAATACAGAGACGGGACGTGAAAGCTTCCCAGGTTCAAATATGGGATTTCGGAGTAGAGGCGTACCAGGTTCTGGTATTGGACGTGGAAGAGGAATTCCCAAGTTCAGTATGGCATATGAAAGTGGAAGCTCTCCAAGTTCAAATACGGAGAGTGGAAGTGTGAGCTTCCTAGGCTCAAAAGTAAAATATAAGAGGAAAAACTTATTAGGTTAAGATATGGGCTGTAAAAGTAAAAGTTTAGCAATAATAGCTTCTTAGTTCAAATATGGGGTTTGAGAATAAAGACTTTCCGGACTCGAATATGGGGTTTGCGAGAGGAAGTTTAACAGTTTCAAACATGGGGTTTGGTAGTGGAAGCCAACCAGATTCAAAAGTGGGATGCAGTAGTGGTAGACTTCCAGGTTCAAATAAGAGATATGAAGGAGGAAGCATCATAGGTCAAAAGTGAGAATGGGGAGGAAAGCTTCAATGGTCTAGATAATGGGTTTAAAAGGTTCAAATAATGTGAGTGAAATTGGAAGCTTCTTAATTCCAAATATGAGGTGTGTACGTAAATGCTAAGGAAGTGCAAGCTTCCAAAGTTTGATTATAGGTGTGGGAGTAAAAGCTTTCCAGCTCATATATGGATTTGAAAGTGGAAGCTTCCCAGATTTAAATACGGATTTTGGATATGGAAACTTTACCGATTCAAAAAAGGGTTTGGAGTTGGAAGCTTCTCAGTTTTGAATATGGAGTGTAAGAATGCAGAGTTAGCAGATTTGCATATGTGGTGTGGAAGTGGAAGCTTGCCAAATAAAAGATGTTGGAGGAAAAAATCACAGGTTGACATATTGGGTGTTTGGCTGAAAGCTTGAATATTTCACCTTGGGGATTTGGCAGTGGAAACTTCCCGGGTGCAAAATTGGAATGTCGTGCGGAAGCTTCCCGTATGCATTTATATATGGGGTGTAGAAATGGAAGCTCTACAGGTTCAGATATGGGGTGCGGGAGAAGAAGCTTTCCAAATTTCAAATATGGAGCGTGGAAGTGGCAGCTTCTGGGATTTAAATATGGGGATTGGGAATTGAAGCCTCCCAATGCCAAATATTGTGTTTGGATTTGCATGCTTCCCAGGTCAAAATATGGGGTTTGGGATTGGAAGCTTCCCAGATTGAAATAGGTGTTTTATGGGTACAAACATATGATATGGAAGCACAAACTTCGAAGGTTCAAATATGGAGTGTGGGCGAGGAAGCTTTCCACTTTCAAATATGGAGTTTGGGTGTGGATGCTTCCCTGGTTCAAATATTGGGTTGTGATGAAATCTCATGTATGAATATGGGACTTGAAAAAGGGAAGCTTCTGAAGGCCAAATATGGGGCTTGAGAGTAGAACCTTCCCAGGTTCATATCTTGAGTGTGTACGTAGAAGATTCCTAGGCTCAAATGTCGAATGTCGAGTGGAAACTTTCAAGGTTAACATATGGTGTGCTGGAGTTGAAGTTTCCTAGGTTTAGATTCATTGTGTAGAAATGGAACCCTCCAAGGTTTAAATATGAGTGTGGAAGTAGAAGCTTCCCAGGTTCATATATGGTATGTGAGAATGGAAGCTTCCTAAGTTCAAATATGAGGTGCAAAAAGGGAAACTTCTCGTCTCAAATATAGGTTTGAGTGTGGAAGCTTCCGGATTGAAATTTATGGTGTGGAAATGGAATCCTCTCGATTTGAAATATGGAACGTGGGAGCGGAAGCTCTTCATGTTCAAATATAAGGTTTGGAAGTGGAAGCTTCCCAGGATGAAATCTGAAGTGTGGAAGCGGAAGATTCCCAGATTCATATATGGGGTGTAGGAGTGGAAACCTTCTAGATTAATATACGGTATGCAGAGGTGGAAGCTTCCTAGTTACAAATGTTGTGTGTTGAGGTGGAGAGATCCTCTGTTTGAATACGGGTGTTGGAATGGAAGCTCCCCTGGTTCAGATATAGGGTGAAAAATTAGGAGCTTCCAAGGCTCAGATACGGGGCTTGGGTGTGGAAGCTTTTTTGGTTCAATTATGGAATGCGGAAGGGGAACTTTTCCAGGATCAAATATGGAATGCGGGGAGTGGAAGCTTCCCAGGGTCAAAGGTGGAGCTCGGAAGTTGAAGCTTTCCAGGTTCATACATGGTGTTTGAGAGTGGAAGCTTCTCATGTTTGAGATTAGAAATTTGGTTTGGGAATGGAAGCTTCCCAGGTTTGAATATGAGGTTTAGAAGTGGAAACCTCCCAGGTTTGAATATGAGGTTTGGGAGTGAGCTTCCAAAGATCAAATACTAGTCTTCGGATTAAAAGCTTTCCAGGTTGAAATATAGGGTGTCAAAGTGGAAGCTTCCCAAAATGAATTATGGAGTATAGAAGTGGAAATTTTTCAGGCTCAGATATGGGGCGTGGGAGTGGAAGCTTTTCAGGTTCATACTTGTTTGTGAGAGCGGAAGCCTCCTAGTTTCAAATAGGGGGCGTTTAAGTGGACGCATCATAGGTTGAAGTATTGGATGTTTGGATGGAAGCTTCGATATTTTGCTTAAGGGATTTGATAGTGGAAACTTCTCAGGTTTATAAATTTGATGTAGAAGCGGAAATTTCCCGGGTTCAAATATGGGGTGTGGGATTGGAATCTTCCCAGGTCTAGATATTGGATTTGGGAGTGGAAGCTTTCCAGGTTAATTAATGGGGTGTGGAAATGGAAACTCCTCTGGCTTGAATATGGTGAATGGCAGTGGAAGCTTCCCAGTTTCTAAAATTGCGGTAGCCTGCATGCTTCACAGGTTCAAATGTGAAGTGTTGAAATGGAATCCTTACAGGCTCAAATATGGGGTTTCGGTAGAGAGCTACTCAGGTTTAATTATAGGGTGGGGGAGTAAAAGCCTTCCATGTTCACATGTAATATGTGGAAGATGATATATCCCACGTTTAGATATAGTTTCTGGGATTGAAAGCTTGCCAGATTCAAGTATGGATGTAGGAATGGAAGCTTTCAAGGTCCAAATATAGGGTTTAGAAATTGATGCCTCCTTTGGTCAAATATTGGGTGTGGAACTGGAAGCTTTACGGGTTCATGTATAAGATATGGGATTAGAGGCTTTTCAGGCTCAAGAATGGGTTGTGGAAGTGATATACTTTAGGTTCAAATATGGATTTAGATGTAGAATCTTCCATAGTTCATATAAGTGGCTTGGTGTGGAAACTTTCTAAGCTCAAATATTGGGTTTGGGAGTGGAATCTTTCCAGGTTCAAATATGGAGTGTGGAAGTGGGAGCATACCATGTACAAATATGAGATATGGAGTTAGGAACTTCCCAAGTTCAATCTTTTGATGTGAGCCTGGAATTTTTTCAGGTTCCAATATGTAGTATGGAGGTGGAAGCTTCTCAGGTTCAAATATGTAGTGTGAGTGTAGATGGTTTCCAGGTTGAAATATGGGGTTTAGGTGTGGATGCTTCATTCATTCATATATTTAGTTTGAAAGTAGAATTTTTCTAGGTTCGTGTATGGGATGAGGGAGTGAAAGCTTCCCATGTTCAGAAATTGAGTTTACGCATGACAGCTTTCCAGGCTCAAATTTGAGTTTGAAAGTGAAAGATATAGAGGTTCAAATATTGGGTTTAGGACTGGAATCTTCCCAGGTATTGATTTGGGGTTTGGGAGTGGAAGTTTTCCTGGTTCAATTATGGGGCGTGGGAATGGAAGCTTCCCATGTTCAGATATTGAGTTTAAGAATGGAAGCTTCCTAGAATCACATATGAGGTGTAGGGTAGAAGCTTCTCAGGTTCATTCACACGGATTTTTATTTGAAGCTTCCCAGTATGGGGTATGGAAGTGGAAATTAACCAGGCTCAAATATGGGGTGTGGAAATGGATGCATTTCAGGCTGAAATACTGGGTGTTGGAGTGGAAGTTTAATTGTTTCCCAAAAAAGGGGGTTTATTAGGAGAGGTTTCCCGGGTTCAAATATAGGATGTGGAAGCGAAGCTTCCCAAGCTATATATGGAGTGTGGAAGTGTAAGTTTCACAGGTTCAAATATGACATTTGGGAGTGAAGGTTTCCAGGCTCAAATATAGTGTGTGGAAACAGAAGCTTCTCAAGTTTAAAGATAGGTATCGGAGTTAATTTTCCCAGGTTCAGAAAGGGGGTTCTGGAGTGCAAGCTTCCCAGGATCAAATACAGAGTGTGGAAGTGAAAGTTTTTCAAGTTTAAATATGTGGTTTGGAAGTGGAATCTTCCCCGTTTCAAATATGGGGTTTGAGTGTGCATACTTTTTAGGTTTAAATATGGGGTTTCGGAGTAGAAGTTTCCCAGGTTCAAATATGCAGTGTGGAATCAAAAGCTTCCCAGGTTCAAATCTATGGTGTGGGAGTGAAAGCTTGCCAGGTTCAAATATAGAATTTGGAAATGGAAGCTTTCCAAATTTATATAAGGAGTGTGGAAGTGGAAGCTTAACAAGCTTCACCTAAGAAACCCTGGTATGGGGTGTAGGAGTGAAAGATTTTCAGGTTCGCATATGGAGGTGTGGAAGTAGAAACTTTCCATGCTCAAATATTGAGTTCCAGGTTCAAATATGGATGTGGAAGTGGAGAGTGATTAAGCATGTCATGTGGTAGTGGAAGCTTCCCAAGTTTAAGTATAGGGTGTGGAAGTGGAATCTTTCCGAGCTCAAATGCAAGGTTTTTGAATGGGGCCTGGAAATGGACGCTTCCCGGGTTCGAATATAGGGTGTGGAAGTAAAAGCTTCTTGAGTTCAAATAATGATTTCAAATTGGAATCTCCCTTGGCTCAAATATAGAGTTTGGGAGTGGAAGCATCCCAGATTCATATATGGGGTGTGGGAGTGGAAGCCCTCCATGATCAACATGGGATGTGG
>JAUUDZ010308521.1:26227-42624 GCA_032361705.1 Panulirus versicolor | reverse complement strand
GGAGGAATGAGCATACCAGTTCTCACGTTGGGCAAATCATATCAGTTCTCCAGTAGGGGTAAGTACATCAGGCCCTACGGAGAGTAAATCACACCAGTTCTTACGGAAAGTTGAGTACATTAGTTGTCACGGAGGGTTGAGAACATCAATTCTCACGGAGGGTTGATCAATTCAGCTCTCACGGAGGGTTGATCAATTCAGCTCTCACGGAGGGTTGGGCAAATCAGTTCTCTAGTAGGGTATAAGACATCAGTTCTGATATAAGGTTGATCAAATCAGCTCTCATAGGTGGAGGGAGGGGCAATACCATTAGTTTTCAAGCAGGGGTGATAACATCAGTTCTGGAGTGGTGAGCACATCAGAACTCACGGAGGTAGAGTACATCAGTTCTTACGGAGGGTTAAACATATAAGAGAAAAAGTTGGACTGAGCACATCGCTTCTCATGAAGGGGGAGGGGTGGGGTGAGAAAATTAGTTCTCACGAGGTTCATCACATCTGTTCTCACGGAGGATGAAGAACATCAGTTCTCACGGAGGGTTGAGTACATCAGTTCTCACGAGGCTCATCACATCTGTTCTCACGGAGGATGAAGAACATCAGTTCTCACGGAGGGTTGAGTACATCAGTTCTCACGGAGGGTTGAGTAATTCGGTTCTCAGGGAGGGTTGAGAAAATCAGTTCTCAAGGAGGGTTGATCACGTCACTTCTCAAGGAGGGTTAAACACATTAGTTCTCACTAAGGGTTGAGCACATTAGTCTTACGAAGGGTTCATTACATCAGTTCTTACGGAGGGTTGAGCACATCAGTTTTCACGGAGGGTTGAGGACATCCTTATCACGCGAGTTGAGCACATCATTTCTCACGGAGTGTTTATCACATCAATTCTCTCGGACAGTTTAGCACATCAGTTCTCACGAGAAGTCGAGGGAATTATTTCTTAAGGAGAGTTGAACAATGCGTTTTCACAGAAAGTTTGAGCACATCAGTTCTCACGGAGGGTATATCTCATCAGTTCTCACGGAGAGCTGATTACGTTAGTTTTCACGGAGGGTTGAGCACACCATTTCTCACGGAGGTTTGATCAAATCAATTCTCAAAGAAAGGTGATAACATCAGTTCTCAAGGAAGGGTGTTAAAATCACTTCTGGAGAGGTGAGCACATCGGAACTCACGAAGATTTGAGCGCATAAGTTCTCACGGAAGGTTAATCACATAAGTTATCAAGTAGAATTGAGCACAACAGTTCTCTCGGAGGGTTGGTCACATTAGTTCTCACGGAAAGTGGAGCGCATCAGTTCTCACATAGGGTTAATCAAGTCAGTTCTCACGTGAGGTTGAGCATATTTGTTCTCACTGAAGTTTAGCATATTTGTTCTCATTGAGGATTAAGCACATCATTTCTCACGGAGGGTTAATCACATCAGATCTCCGGTAAGGGAGGGTTGATCACACCAGTTCTCAGGAAGGGTTTAGCACGTCAGTTCTTAATGAGGGGTGATATAATGAGTTCCGAAGGAGGGGTGAGCAGATAAGTACTCACGGAGTGTTGAGTACACCAGTTCTCACGGAGGGTTAAACGCATCAGTTAACAAGTTGGATTGAGCACATCAGTTCTCAGATAGGGCTAATCACATCAGTTCTCGGAGGGTTGATCACATTAGTTCTCTCGGATAGTATAGGACATCAGTTCTCAAGAAACGTCGAGCAAACTATTTCGCACGAGGAATTTAACACATCAATTCTCGCGGAGATTTGAGCACATCACTTCTCACGGAGGTTTGAGCACATCACTTCTCATGGAGGTTTGAGCACATCACTTCTCACGGAGGTTTGAGCACATCACTTCTCACAGAGGTTTGAGCACATCAGTTCACACGGATGGTATATCACATCAGTTCTCACGGAGGGCTCATCCCATTAATTTTCAAGATGAGCTGATCACATCAGTTCTCAAGGAGAGGTGATACCACCAGTTCTCAACGGGGGTGAGCATATCAGAACTCACAGAGGGTTGAACACATCTGTACTCGCGTACAGCTGATCACAACAGTTCTCAAGAAGGGTTGAGCACTTAAGTTCTCCCGGATGGTTGGTCACATCAGTTCTCACGGAAGGTAGAGCACATCAGTTCTCCTGTAAGGTTGATCAAATCAGTTTTCACGTGGGGTTGAGCACATTAGTTCTCACTGAAGTTTAGCACATCTGTTCTCAAGGAGGGTTAAGCAATTCACTTCCAACGGAGGGTTAAGTATATCAGGTCTCACAGAGGGTTAATTTCATCAATTCTCACGTAGGGTTGAGCATATCATTTTTTACGTAGGGTTAATCACAGTATTTCTCCAGCAGGGTTTGGCATATTAGTTCTCAGGAAGGGTTGATCACATTAGTTCTCAGGGAGGATTTAGCACTTCAGTTATCAATGAGGGGTGATAACATCAGTTCTGAAGGCGGGTTGAGAACATCAGAACTCTCGGAGGGTTGAGCACATCAGTTCTTACGTGGGGTTAATCACATCAATTCTCACGGGGGCGTTGAGCAAATTAGTTCTCACGGAGGTTTATCACATCTGTTCTCACGGAGGATTAAGAACATCAATTCTCACGGAGGGTTGAGCACATCACTTTTCATGGAGGGGTGAACAACTCGATTCTCATGGAGGGTTGATCACATCACTTCTCAAAGATGGTTAAGCACATCAGTTCTCACTAAGGGTTGAGGACATCAGTCTCACGAAGGGTTGGTTTATCACATCAATTTTCACGGAGGGTTGAGGACATCAGCTTTCACGTAGGGTTGAGACCTTCCTTTCCCACGCGAGGTGAGCTCATCATTTCTTACGTTCTTACGGGGTGTTGATCACATAAATTTTCTCGCACAGTTTTGGACATCAGGTCTCACGAAAAGTCGAGCAAATCATTTCTCGCGGGGGAGATGAACACATCAACTCTCACGGAAAATTGAGCACATCACTTCTCACGGAGTGTATATCTCGTCAGTTCTCACGAAGGATTGATGATTACATCACCTCTCACAGAGAGCTGATAACACCAGTTCTCAAGGAGGGGGTGATTATATCAGAACTCACTTTGAGTTGAGCACATCAGTACTCCCAGAGAGCTGATCACATTAGTTCTCACTGAGGGTTGAGCACATCAGTACTCCCAGAGAGCTGATCTCATTAGTTCTCACTGAGGGTTGAGCACATCAGTTCTCACAGAGGTCTGATCACATCAGTTTTCAAAGAAGGGTGATAACATCAGTTGTCAAGGAAGGGTGATAGCATCACTTCTGAAGGAGGGGTGAAGACCTCGGAACTAACGGAGGTTTGAGCACATAAGTTCTCATTGAGGGTTAATCACATCAGTTATCAAGTAGACATGAGCACATCACTTCTCTTGGAGGTTGGTGACATAATTCCTCACGGAAAGTGGAGCATATAAGTTCCCAAGTAGGGTTAATCAAATCAGTTTTGACATGGGGTTGACCACATTAGTTCTCACTGATGTTTAGCATATCTGTTCTCACAGAGGGTTGAGCACATCACCTCGCACGAAGTATGTAGGTTCTCACAGAGGATTGAGCACATCAGTTCTTACGTAAGGTTGAGCACATCCCTTCTCATGGAGGGTTAAACACACCAGTTATGCAGTAGGATTAAGCACAGTTCTCAAGTAGGGGTGAGAACATCAGAACTCACGGAGAGCTGAGCAAATTAGTTCTCACAGAGAGGTGATCATATCAGATCTCACGGAGGGTATATCAAATCAGTTCTTATGGAGGGTCTATCAAATCAGTTCTCACGGAGGGTTGTTCAAATCAGTCCTCAAGTAGAGGTGATAACATCTGTTCTCAAGGAAGGTGAGCATATCAATTCTCACTGAAGTTTAGCACATCTGTTCTCAATGAGGGCATGTCATATCAATTCTCAAGGAGGGTTGAGCACAGCAGTTTTCAGGGAGGGTTGATCAAATCAATTCTCAAGGAGGGGTGAGCACATGAGAACTCACAGATGGTTGTCAACATCACTTCTCTCGAAGGGTTAATCACACTGGTTCTCAAAGAGGGTTGAGCACATTAGTTCTAACGGAGGGTTGAGCACATCAGTTCTCAATGAAGGGTGATAACATCAGTTATCAAGGACGGTTGATAATATGAGTTCTGATGGAGGGATGAGTACATCAGAAATCACGGAGAATTGAACACATAAGTTCTCAGCAGTTATCGAGTAGTATTGAGCACATAAGTTTTCACATCAGTTGCAACAGGGGGTTGAGCACATTAGTTCTCACTAAGGTTTAACACATTTTTTTCTCAAGGAGGGTTAAACCAATCACTTCTTACGAGGGGTAGATTATGTCAGTTCTCACTGTAGGTTGAACACATCAATTTTCACTTACGGTTGAGCACATCTGTCTGCACGGAGTGTTAATCACATCAGTTCCCTAAAAGGGTTGAGCACCTCAGCTCTTCCGGAGGGTTTATCGCATCAGTTCTCTCGAATCGTTTAGAACATTAGTTCTCAATAAACGTCGAGCGAATCATTTGCCAAGGAGAGTTTAACGAGTCAATTTTCACGGAAACTTAAGCAAATCACTTCTCAAGGAGGTTTGAGCATATCAGTTCACACGTAGGGTATATCACATCAGTTCTCACGAAGCGTTGATCACATCATTTCTTGCGGAGAGCTGATCACATCAGTTCTCAAGGTGGGGCGATAACACCAGTTCTCAAGGAGGAGTGAACATTTTAGAGCTCAGAGAGGGTTGAGCACATCATTACTCGCGTAGAGCTGATCACATCGGTTCTCAAGGAGGGCTGATCACATCAGTCTTCTTGGAAGGTTGGTCACATCAGCTCTCACGGATAGAGGAGCACATCATTTCTCCCTTAGGTTTGATCCAATCAGTACTAAGGGAAGTTGCGCACATTAGTGTTCACTGAAGTTTAGCACATCTGTTCTTACGGAGGGTAAGGCACCTCACTTCTTACGGAGGGTTATGTACATCAGTTCTCACAGAGGGTTAAGTACATCATTCTCACGGAGGATTGAGGACATCAGTTCTTACGGAGGGTTAGTCACATCAGTTCTCCAGTAGGGTTGAGCACATTAGTTCTTAGGGAGGGTTGATCACATCAGTTCTCAGTGAAGGTTGAGCACATCATTCATCAAGGTGGGGTGAAAACATCATTTCTCATGGAGTGGTGATCACATCAGAACTCACAGAAGGTTAAGAAAATCAGCTCTCACAGAGAGCTGATATATCAGTTGTCACGGAGGGTTGGGCTCATCAGTTCTCACGGAGAGTTGAACACATAAGTTCTCACGTAGGGTTGATCAAATGAGTCCTACTCAAGTAGGGGTGATAACATCAGTCCTCGAGGAGGGTAAGCACATTAGTTCTCACTGAAGTTTAGCACATCTGTTCTCATGGATGGTATATCACATGTTTTCAAGGAGGGCTGATCAAATCAGTTTTCTTGGAGGGTTGGTCACATCAGTTCTCACGAATAGAGGAGCACATCAGTTCTCTCGTAGGTTTGATCCAATCAGTTCTTAAGGGAAGTTTAGCACATTAGTTCTCACTGAAGTTTAGCATATCTGTTCTCATGGATGGTATATCACATCATTTCTCACGGAGGGTTGATCAAATCAGTTCTCAAGGAGGGGTGTTAACATCATTTCTCAAGGAGGGGTGAGCACATCTAAACTCACGGAGGGTTGAGCACATCACTTCTCGTAGAGAGCTGATCACATCAGTTATCGCGGAGAGTTGAGCTCATCAGTTCTCACGAAGGGTATATCAAATCTCTCCTCATGAAGGGTTGAGCACATTAGTTTTTACGGCGGGCTGAACAAATCAGTTCTCAAGAAGGGGTGAGCACATCGAAACTCATGGCTGTTTGACCACATCACTTCTCAGGGAGGGTTAATCAAAACAGTTCTCAAGAAGGGTTGAGCACATCAGTTCTCAAGGTCGGTTGAGAACATCAGTTATCCCGGAAGGTTGACCACTTCAATTTCCATGGAAGGTTAAGCATATTAGGTTTCACGGAGGGTTGAGCCCATCACTTTTAACACAGGATTGAACACATTATTGCTCACGGAGAATTGATTACATCAATTCTCTCGGATAGTTTAGCATATCAGTTCTTTGGGATATTCGAGAGAATAAGTTCTCCTGTAGAGTAGAACACATCAGTTCTCAAGGAAAGTTGAGCATATCACTTATCACTGGAGTTTGAGTACATTACATCTCACGTAGAGTTGAGCACAACAATTCTAATAGAGGGTTGAGGACATCATTTCTCATGGAGGGCTGAGTACATCAGTTCTCTCAGATTGTTGAGCACATCAGTTCTCACGGATGTTGTGCAAATCAGTTCTCATGGAGGATTGACCACATCACTTCTCGCGGAGAGCTGATCACAGCTATTCTCACGGAGGGTTGAGCACATCAGTCCTCACGGAGGGTATATCACATCCGTTCTCACGAACGGTTGAGCACATCAGTTCTCGCCGAGGGTTGATCAAATCAATTCTCAAGGAGGGGTGATAACATCAGTTCTAAAGGAGGGTTGAGCAAATCAGAACACACGGAGGGTTGAGCATATCAGTTCTCACGGAAGGCTGATCACATCCGTTCTCACGGAGGTCTGAGCACAACAGGTATTACGGAGGATATGTCACATCAGTTCTCACGAAAGGTTGAGCACATCAGTACTCAGGAAGGCTATTTCACATCAGTTCTCACGGAGGGTTGATCAAATGAGTTCTCAATAGAGTGTGGTAACATCAGTTCTCGAGGAAGGGTGATATCATCACTTCTGAAGGATGGGTGAGCACATCAGAACTCAAGGAGGTTTTGAGCACATCAGTTTTCACGGAGGGTTAATCACATCAGTTATCAAGTAGAATTGACCTCATTAGTTCTCACGGAGGGTTGGTCGTATCAGTTCTCACGGAAATTCGACCACATCAGTTCTCACGTAGGATTGATCAACTCAATTCTCACGGGGGGTGATCATATTAGTTCTCACTGAAGTTTAGCACATCTGTTCTCAAGGAGGTTAAGCACATCACTTCTCACGCAAGGTTAGGTATATCAGTTCTCAAGGAGGGTTGAGTACATCAATTCTCACATAGGGTTGAGTCCATCAGTTCTCACGAAGGGTTAATCACATTAATTCTCTAGTAGGGTTGAGTGATTCAGTTCTCAGGGATTTTGGATCACATCACTTCTAAGGGAGGGTTGTGCACATCACTTCTCAAGGAGGGGTGATAACATCAATTCTCAAGGAGGGATGAGCACATCAGAACCCACGGAGGGTTGAGCAAATCAGTTATCACGGAGAGCTTATCGTATCAGTTCTCAGGGTGGGTTTAGCTCATCAGTTCTAATGGGGTTATATCAAATCAATTCTCACAAAGGGTTGAGCACATTAGTTCTCCAGGAAGGTTGATCAAATCAGTCCTCAAGTAGGGGTAAAATAAAATCAGTTCTAAATGAAGATGAGCACACAAGTTATCACTGAAGTTTAGCACATCTGTTCTCACGGAGTGTATATCATATCAGTTCTCACGGAGGGTTGATCAAATCAGTTTTCAAGGAGGGGAGATAACATCAGTTCTCAAGGAGCGGTGAGTAAATAAGAACTCCCCGAAGGGTGAGCACAAAAGTTCTCATGGAGAGCTGATCACATCAGCTCTCATGGACGGTTGAGCTCATCATTTCTCACGGAGGGTATATCAAATCTGTTCTCACGAAGGGTTGAGCACACCAGTTCTCACGAAGGGTTGATCAAATGAGTTCTCAAGTAGGGATGATAACATCAGTTTTCAAGGAGGGGTGAGCACATCAGAACTCATGGATGATTGACCACAACACTTCTCACGGAGGGCTAATCAAATTAGTTCTCAAGAAGCGTTGAGCAGATGACGTGAGTGTGGAAAAGATGTAGGGAGACAAAGTGAGTGTGCAATAGATGCAGGGGACACGAAGTGAGAAAGTGCCAAAGATGGAAGAGAGACGAAGGAAGATTGGGCCATAGATCCACGGGAGACGAGGTGAGAGTGTACCAGAGAAATAGGGAAAACGAAATGAGACTGTGACAAAGATGCAGAGAAGACGAGGTGAGTGTGCAATAGGTGTCTGAGAGACAAAGTGAGAGTGTGCAATAGATGCAGAGGAGATGAAGTGAGAGTGTGCCATTAATGAAGAGGGACGCCAAGTGAGACTATGCGACAGATGGAGGGAAGACGAAGTGAGAAGATATCACAGGTGCAGGGGAGGCGAAGTGAGAGTGTGTGATAGATGTAGGGGAGACGATGTGGGAGTGTACCATAGATCAAGGGATATGAACTGAATGTGCAATAGATGTAGGGGAGACAAAATGAGTGTGCAATAGGTGCAGGGGACACGAAGTGAGAGTGTGCCAAAGATGGAAGTGAGACGAAGAATGAGTGGGCCATACATCCATGGTAGACGAAATGAGAGTGTGCCAAAGAAACAGTGGAAACGAAGCGATAGTGTGACACAGATACAAGGAATACGACTTGAGTGTGCAACAGATGTATGGAAGAGAAAGTGAGATTGTACGACAGATGCAGGGGTAATGTACGGAAAGTGTACCATAAATACAAGTGAGAAGAAGTGAGAGTGTGCCACACATGCAGGGGAGTGGGGAGAATGAGAGTGTCCAATAGATCCAGGGAAACGAAGTAAGAGTGTGCCGCAGATACATAGGAGACGAGGTGACAGTGTTCCATACATGCCAGAGGGAAGTGAGAGAGTGCTATAGATATAGAGGACACGAAAGGTGAGAGTGCCTTAGGTAAGGTGAAACGAATTGAGTGTGGCATAGATGCAAGAGAGACGAAATATGTGTGTGATAGATACGGGAGAGACCAAGTCAGGGTGTGCCAGAGATGCAGATGTTCAGAAGTGAGAGTATGCCATAGATGCAAAGGAAAGGAAGTGAGAATGTGTAATAGATGCAGCAGAGACGAACTGAGTGTCCAATACATGCATTGAAGACGAATTGAGAGCGTGCCATATATAGAAGGGAGACGAAGAGTGTGCCATAGATACATGGGAGATGAAGTGACAGTATGCATTAGATGCAACAAAGTGAGAGTGTGCCATAGATGCAGGGGAAGCGAAGTGAGAGTGTGCCATGGAAACAGGGGAAACGAAATGAGAGTGTGACACAGATGCATGGAAGAAGAGGTGAGCCTGAAATAAATGTATGGGAGACAAATTGAGTGTGCAACAGATTCAGGGGACACGAAGTAAGAGTGTGCCAATGATGGAAGGGAGAAGAAGAAAGATTGGCCATAGTTTCACGGGAGACGAGGTGAGAGTGTGCCAGAGGAATAGGGAAAACGAAATGAGAGTGTGACAAAGATGCAGGGAATACGAGATGAGTGTGCAATAGATGTTTGGGAGACAAAGTGAGATTGCGCAATAGACGCAGGGGAGATGTACGAAAAGTGTCCCACTGATACAAGGGAGAGGAAGTGAGAGTATGCTGGAGCTACAGTGGAGACGAAGTGAGAGTGTGTGACAGATGGGGAGGAGACGAAGGGAGAATTCGCCATAGATGCAGGGAAACGAAGTGACAGTGTGTAATACATGTAGGGGAGATAAAGCGAAAGTGTGCGATAGATGTATGGTAGACGAAGTGAGAGTGTGCAATAGCTGCAGAGTAGATAAAGTGAGAGTATGCGATAGATGCAGGGTAGACAAAGTGAGAGTGTGCAATAGATGCATTGGAGATGAAGTGAGAGTGTGCCATAAATGAAGAGGGACACCAAGTGAGACTATGCGACAGATGCAGGGAAGACGAAGTGAGAAGGTAACACAGGTGCAAGGGAGGCGAAGTGAGAGTGAGTGATAGATACAGGGGAGACGATGTGGGAGTGTACTATAGATAAAGGGGTATGAATTGAATGTGCAATTGATGTAGGGGAGACAAAGTGAGTGTGCAATAGGTACAAAGGACACGAAGTGAGAGTGTTCCTCAGATGAAAGGGAGACGAAGAATGAGTGGGCCATAGATCCAGGAGAGACGAAGTGAGAGTGTCCCAAAGAAATAGAGGAAACGAAGTAAGAGTTTGACACAGATACAGGGAATACACCTTGAGTGTGCAACAGATGTATGGGAGAGAAAGTGAGATTGTGCAATAGATGCAGGGGTAATGTATTGAAAGTGTGCCATAGATATAAGGGAGAAGTGAGAGTGTGCCACACATGCAGGGGGGTGTGGAGAGTGAGAATGTCCAATAGATCCAGGGGAAACGAAGTAAGAGTGTGCCGTAGATGCATAGGAGACGAGGTGAATGTGCCATACATGCCAGAGAGAAGTGAGAGAGTGCTATAGATAGAGGGGACACGAAGTGAGAGAGTGCCTTAGATGAAGATGAGACGAATTAAGAGTGAGGCATAGATGCAAGGGAGACGAAATATGTGTGTGATAGATGCGAGGAAGACCATGTCAGGGTGTGCCAGAGGTGCAGATGTTAAGAAGTTAAAGTATGCCATTGATGCAAGAGAGAGGAAGACAGAGTGTGTAAGAGATGTAGCAAAGACAAACTGAGTGTCCAATAGATGCAATGGTCACGAATTGAGAGCGTGCCATATATAGAAGGGAGACGAAGAAAGACTGTGACATAGATACGTGGGAGAAGAAGTGATAGCGTGCCATAGATGCAGGGTAAACGATGTGAGAGTATTTGATATATGCAGGGTAGACGAAGTGATAGTGTGCCATAGATGAATGGGAAACGAGATGAAAATGTGCCATAGATGAAAGGGACGCGAAGTGAGAGTATATAACAGATGCAGGGGGGGACGAAATGAGTGTGTCATATATGCAACAGAGACGAAGTGAGAGTGTGCTATAGATGCAAGGGAGATGAAGTGAGAGTGTGCTATAGATACAGGGGATACGAGGAGTGTGACAGATGAAGGTGAGAGGAATTGAGAATGTGTCATAGGTGCAAGGGAGAAGAAATAAGTGTTCGATGCATGTTATAAGAAGTGGGAGTGTGCCACTGATGCAAGTCAGACGAGGTGAGTGTGTGTAATACATAAAGCTGTAGACGTAATAAGAGTGTGTCATAGGTGCATAGGAGATGCTGTGAGTTTGCAATAGGTGTAGGTGAGACAAATTGAGTGTGCAGTAGGTGCTGAGGAGACGAAGTGAGAGTGTGCCATAGAGGCAAGGGAGTCAAAGAAAAAGTGTGCAATAGATGCATGGGACACAATGTGAGCGTCCAATAGATGTAGAGGGCATAACGTGAGTGTGTAATAGATGAGGGGACACGATGTGAAACTGTGGAATAGATGCAGGGAAGACGAAGTGCGTGTTCAACAAAAGTCCGGGAAACAAGGTGACAGTGTGCAATAGATACAGGCGTGATGTAGTCAGTGTGCCATAGATGCAAGAGGATGAAGTGATAGGGTGGCACTGAAGCAGGGAAGGGGGGAGGGGCAAGTGAGAGAGTGCAATAGATCCAGGGGAAACGAAGTGATAGTGCTCCGTAGATGCACAGGAAACGAAGTAAAAGTGTGTCATACATGCCAGAGAGAAGAAGCGAGAGAGTGCTATAGATATAGGGGACAGGAAGGGAGAATGAGCCATAGATGCAAGAGAGATGAAATGAGTGTGCAATAGATGTAGGGTAAACAGAGGCGAATTGAGTGTGTGTGTGATAGATGCAGAGGAGACGAAGTGAGAGTGTACCATAGATGCAAAGGAGATGAACTGAATGTACAAAAGATTTAGTGGAGACAAAGTGAGTATGCAATAGATGCAGGGGACACGAAGTGAGTGCGCCCAAGATTGAAGGGAGGCGAAGAAAGAGTGGGCCATAGATACATCGGAGACGAAGTGAGAGACTGCCAAAGAAACGGGGCTCGAAGTGAGAGAGTGACACAGATGCAGGGAAGACGAGCTGAGTGTGCAATAGATGTATGGGAGACTTAGTGATATTCTACAATAGATGCAAGGGAAATGTACTGAATGTGTGCCATAGATACAAGGGAGAAAGTAAAGGTGTGCCACATATGCAGGGGGAAAGAGAGAGAGAGTGTGTTCAATAGATCCATAGAAAAGAAGCGAGAGTGTTCCGTAGATGCAATGGAGACGAGGTGACAGTGTGCCATACATGCCAGAGAGAAGTGATAGTGCTATAGATATAGGGGACACGAATTGAGAGTGTGGCATAGATGAAGGTGAGACGAATTGAGAGTGTGCCATAGATGAAGGTGAGACGAATTGAGAGTGTGGCATAAATGCAAGGGAGACGAAACGTGTGTGAATGATGAGGGGGAGACGAAGTAAGGGTGTGCCAGAAATGCAGATGTTGAGAAGTGAGAGCATGCCATAGATGCAGGTGAGACGAAGTGAGAGTGTGTGATATATGTAGGGGAGACAAACCTAGTGTCCAATAGATGCAGGTGAGACGAAGTGAAAGCGTGCCATGTATGGAAGGGAGACGAAGGAAGAGTGTGACATATATCCATGGGAGACGAAGGAAAAGTGTGACATATGTCCATGGGAGACGAAGTGACAGTGTGCATTAGATGCAGGGGAAACAAAGTGAGAGTATGCCATAGATGCAGGGGAGACGAAGTGAGAGTGTTTGATATATGCAGGGTAGACGAAGTGAGAGTGTGCAATAGATGAATGGGAGACGAGGTGAAAATGTGCCATAGATGAAATGGACGCGAAGTGAGAGTTTATAAGAAAAACAGATGTGACGAAGTGAGAGTGTGTTAAAAATGTAAGGGAAGCGAAGTGAGTGTTATATAGATGCAAGGGAGATGAAGTGAGAGTGTGCTATAGATATACGTGAAACGAGGAGAGAGTTTGCCATAGATGAAGGTGAGACGAATTGAGAGTGCGTTATAGATGCAAGGGAGAAGAAATAAATGTGCGATAGATGCAGTGGAAAGGAGATGAGACTGTGCCATAGATGCAGGTTATAAGAAGTGGGAGTGTGCCATTGATGGAAGTCAGACGAAGTGAGTGTGTGTGATACATACAGCTGGAGACGTAATAAGAGTGTGCCATAGATCCATTAGAGATGCTGTGAGTTTGCAATAGGTGTAGGTGAGACAAACTCATTTTGCAGTAAATGCTGAGGAGACGAGGTGAGAGTGTGTCATAGATGCAAGGGAGACAAAGAAAAAGTGTATGATAGATCCATAGGAAACAATGTGAGTGTTCAATAAATGTAAAGGTCACAAAATGAGTGTGTAACAGATGAGGGGACACGAAGTGAGACTGTGACTTGGATGTAGAGAAAACGAAGTGCATGTTCAGTAGTAGTCCAGGAGACAAGGTGAGAGTGTGCAATAGATACAGGCGAGATGTATTGATAGTGTGCCATAGATGCAAGAGAGATGAAGTGAGAGGGTGGCACTAAAGCAGGGGGGGGGGGCATGTGAGAGCGTGAAATAAACCCAGGGGTAAGTAACATAATGATAGTGTTCCGTAGGTGCACAGGAAACGAAGTGAAAGTGCGCCATACATGCCAAAGAGAAGATGCGAGCGAGTGCTATATATAGAGGACACGAAGTGAGAGTATGTCAGAGATGCAAGAGAGACAAAGTGAGATTGTGTGATATATGCAGGGTAAACGAAGTAGGAGTATGCCATAGTTGCAGGGGAGAGAAAGAGAAAATGTGCTGTATATGCAAGAGAGACGATGTGAGATTGTACCACAGAGAATGATTGAATAAAGTGAGAGTGTTCTGTGGCTATAGTGGAGACTAAAGAGAGTGTGCGATAAATGGAGGGGAGAACGAGGTGACAATAGGCCATAGATGCAGGGGACATAAAGTGAGATTATGTGATAGATGCAGGGTAGACGAAGTGAGAGTGTGTAATAGATGCAGTGTGCCATAGATGCAAGTGAACACGAAGTGAGATTTTGCGAGAGGTGCAGGGAAGAGAAAGTGAGAAGGTGCCACACATGTACAGGGAAGGCGAAGTGACAGTGTATGATAGATGCAGGGGAGACAAAGTGAGTGTTCCATAAATGCAGGGGGACGCCAAGTGACACAGTGCGAGAGATGCAGGGAAGAAGAAGTGAGAAGTTGGCACAGATGCACGAGAGGCGAAGTGAGAGTGTGCAATAGATGCAGAGGGATGAAGTGAGAGTGTGCCATAGATGCAATGGGACACCAAGTGAGACTATGTGACATGTAGGGAACACGAAGTGAGAGGGTGCCATAAGTGCACGGGAGGTGAAATGAGAGTGTGTCATAGATGCAAGGGGACACCAAGTGAGACTATGCTAGTGTGTGATATTTACAGGGGAGGCGAAGTGAGAGTGTACATTAGATGCAGGGGAGATAACGTGAGTGTACAAAAGTTGAAGGGGAGACAAAAAGAGTGCAATAGATGCAGTGCACATGAAGTGAAAGTGTACCAAAGATGGAAAGGAGACGAAGAAAGAATGGGCTAATAGATCCACGGGAGACGAAGTGAGATTGTGCAATAGATGCAGGGTAAACAACGTGAGAGTGTGCCACAAAAACATGGGAAACGAAATGAGAGTGTGACACAGATGCAGGGAAGATGAAGTGAGCCTGCAATAGATATACGGGAGACAAAGTTAGATTGTGCAGTAGATTCAAGGGAGATCTACTGAAAGTGTACCATAGATACAAGGGAGACGAACTGAGAGTATATTGTAGCTACAGTGGACACTAAGTGAGAGTAAGCGATAGGTGGCAGGAGACGAAGTGAGAATGGGCCATAGATGCAGGCAAACGAAGTGAGACTGTGCAACACATGCAGGGAGATAAAACGAGTGTGCGATAGATGTATGGTAGACGAAATGAGAGTGTGCAGAGTGAGCAATAGATGCGGGGGTGATGAAGTGAGAGTGTGTCATAGATGCAGGAGGAAACCAAGTGAGACTATGCGATAGAGGCAGGGAAGACGCAGTGAGATGGTGCCATAGGTGCAGGGGAGGCGAAGTGAGAGTGTGTGACAGATGCAGAGGAGGCGACGTGAGTGTGTACCATAGATACAGGGGAGAGAAAGTTAGTGTGCATAAGATGTATGGGAGACAGAGTGAGTGTGCAATAGATGCAGGGGAAACGAAGTGAGACTGTGCCAAAGATGGAAGGCAGACGAAGAAAGAACAGGCCTATATAGATCCACGGAAGACGAAGTGAGAGTGTGCAATAGATGCAGGGGAAACGAGGTGAGAGTGTGCCATAGAAACAGTGGAAACGAAATGAGAGTGTGACACAGATGCAGGGAAGACGAGATGAGTGTGCAATTGATGTTTGGGAGATAGTGAGATAGTGCAACAGATGCAGGGAAGATGTACTGGAAGTGTCTCATTGATACAAGGGAGACGAAGTGAGAGTATGCTGTAGCTACAGTGGAGACGAAATGAGAGTGTGCGGTAGATGGGGAGGAGATGAAGTGAAAATTTGTCATAGATGCAAGGAAACGAAGTGAAAGTGTTCGATACATATTGGGGAGATAAAACGATAGTCTGCGATAGATGCATGGTACACGAAGTGAGAGTGTGCAATAAATGCAGAGGAGATAAAGTGAAAGTATGCAATAGATGGAGGGTACACGAAGTGAAAGTGTGCAATAGATGAAGGGAAGATGAAGTGAGAGTGTGCCATAGATGAAGAGGGACACCAAGTGAGACTATGCCACAGATGCACCGATGAATAAAGGAGGAGACGTAATGACAGTGTGCCGCAAATGCATGGGAGATACTGTGAGTTTGCAATAGATGTAGGTGAAACAAAGTGAGTGTGCAGTAGATGCTCGGGAGACGATGTGAGAGTGTGTCAGAGATGCAAGATAGGTAAAGAAAAGGTGTGCTATAGATTCGTGGGAGACAATATGAGTGCTCAATAGATGTAGAGGACACATTGAGTGTGCAGAAGATGAGGGGACACGAAGTGAGTCTGTGACATAGATGCAGGGAAGACGAAGTGCGTGTCAGTAGAAGTCCGGGAGACAAGGTGACTGTGCAATAGATACAGGCGATATTTAGTGAAAGTGTGCCATAGATGCAAGGGAGATGAAGTGAGAGGATGGCAGTGAAGCAGGGGGGGGGGGGTCAAGTGAGAGTAAGCAATAGATCCAGGGGAAAGGAAGTGATAGTGTTCCGTAGATGCACAGGAAACGAAGTGAAAGTGTGCCATACATGTCAGAGAGAAGAAGCGAGAAAGTGTTGTAGATATAAGGGACACGAAGTGAGAGTGTGCCATAGATGCAGGGGAGAAGTGAGTGAGCAATAGATGTAGGGTAGACAAAGTGTGCGTGAAACAGATACATGGGAGACGAAGTGAGATTGTGTCATATATGCAGGGTACACGAGGTGAGAATATGCCATAGTTCTAGAG
>JAUUDZ010308521.1:0-26217 GCA_032361705.1 Panulirus versicolor | reverse complement strand
CCCATATATGCAAGGGAGATGAAGTGAAAGTATGCCCAGAGGTTGATGAAATGAAGTGAGAGTGTGCTATAGCTATAGTGGAGAAGTGAGAGTGCAATGAATTATGGGGAGACATACTGAGAATGGACCATAGATGCAGGGGACGTAAAGTGAGAGTATGCAATAGATGGAGGGTAGACGAAGTAAGAGTGTGCAACAAATGTAGGGGAGATGAAGTGAGAGTGTATTATAGATGAAAGGACACAAAGTGAGCCTACGTGACAGATGCAGGGAACAGTAAATGAGAAGGCGCCACAGATGCAGCGGAGGCGAAGTGAGAGTGCGTGATAGATGCAGGGGAGACGAAGTGAGAGTGTATCATATATGCAAGGGAGATGAATTGAATGTGCAAAAGATATAGGGGAGAGAAAGTGAGTATGCAATAGATGCAGGGGACACGAAGTGAGACTGCGCCAAAGATGGAAGGGAGACGAAGAAAGAGTGGGCCATAGATACATGGTAGACGAAGTGAGAATGTGCCAAAGAAAGAAGAGACACGAAGTGAGAGTGTGTCATAGTTGCAGGAAAGACGAGGTGAGTGTGCAACAGATGTATGAGAAACAAAGAGAGAGTGTACAATAAATGCAGGGGAGATGTATTGAAAGTGTACCATAGATACAAGGGAGAAGTGAGAGAGTGCCACACATGCAAAAGGGGGGGGGGGGGGTGAGTGAGAATGTTCAATATATCCAGGGGAAACGAAGTGAGATTGTGCCGTAGATGCATAGGAGACGAGGTGACAGTGTGACATACATGCCAGAGAGAAGAAGTGAGAGAGAGGTATAGATATAGGGGACACGAAGTGAGTGAGCCGTAGGTGAAGGTGAGACGAACTGAGACTGGCGTAGATGCAAGGGAAACGAAATATGTGTGTGATGGATGCGGGGGAGACGAAGTGAGAGTGTGCGAGAGGGGTAGGTGTTAAGAAGTGAGAGTATGCCATAGATGCAGGTGAGACGAAGTGAGAATGTGCTAGATGTAGGGGTGACTAACTGAGCGTCAAATAGATGCAGGGGAAACGAAGTGAGAGCGTGCCATATATGAATGGGAGACGAAGAAAGAGTGGGAGTTTGGGAGACGAAGAAAGAGTGGGAGTTTGGGAGACAAAATGAAATTGTGCAATAGATTCAGGGGAGATGTACTGAAAGCGTCCCATTGATAAAAGGTATACGAAGTGAGAGTATGCTGTAGCTACAGTGGAGAAGTAAGAGTGTGCGATAGATGGGAAGGAGACGAAGTGAGAATAGGCCAAAGATGCAGGAAAACGAAGTGAGTGCGTGCAATACATGCAGGGGAGATAAAACGATAGTGTGCGATAGATGCATGGTAGATGAAGTGAGAATGTTCAATAGATGCAGAGGAGATAAAGTGAGAGTATGCGACAGAGTCAGGGTAGATGAAGTGAGAGTGTGCAATAGATGCAGGTTAGATGAAACGAGATGCCATAGATGCAGAGGGACACCAAGTAAGACTATGCGACCAATTCATGGAAGACGAAGCGAGAAGGTGCCATAGGTGCAGGGTAGGCGAAGTGAGAGTGTGATAGATGCAGGGGAGACGATGTGGGAGTGTATCACAGATACAGAGGATATGAATTGAAAGTGCAGTAGATGTAAGGGAGACAAAGTGAGTGTGCAATAGATGCAGGGGACATGAAGAGAGAGCGTGCCAAAGATGGAAGGGAGACGAAGAATGAGTAGGCCATAGATACAAGGGAGAAGAAGTGAGAGTGTGCCACACATGGGGGAGGCGTGTGAGTGTCCAATAGAACCAGGGGAAACGAAGTGAGAGTGTGCCGTAGATGCATAGGAGACGAGGTGACAGTATGCCATATATCCCAAAGAGAAGTGATAGTGCTATAGATATAGGGAACACGAAGTGAGAGTGTGTCATAGATGAAGGTGAGGCGAATTGAGAGTGTGGCATAGATGCGAGGGAGACGAAATATGTGTGTGATAGATGCGGTGGAGACGACGTGAGGGTGTGCCAGAGGTGCAGACGTTAAGAAGCGAGAGCATGTCATAGATGCAGGTGAGACGAATTGAGAGGGTGTGATAGGTGTAGGGGAGATGAACTGAGTGTCCAATATGTGCAGGGGAGACGAAGTGAAAGCGTGCCATATATGGAAGGGAGACGAAGAAAGAGTGTGCCATAGATCCCTGGGAGACGAAGTGACAGTGTGCATTTGATGAAGGGGAAACAAAGTGAGAGTGTACCATATATGTAGGAAAGACGAAGTGAGAGTGTTTGATATATGCACTGTAGACGAAATGAGAGTTTGCCATAGATGCATGGGAGTCGAAGTGAAAATGTGCCATAGATGAAAGGGACGCGAAATGAGAGTGTATAACAGAAGCTGGGGTGACGAAGTGAGAGTGTGTCATACATGCAAGGGAAACGAAGTGAGAATGTGCTATAGATGCAAGGGAGATGAAGTGAGGGTGTGCTATAAATATAGTGGACGCGAGGAGAGAGTGTGCCATAGATGAAGGTGAGATGTATTGAGAGTGTTATAGATGCAATGAGAAGTAAGTGTCCGATAGATACAGTGGAAAAGAAGTGAGATTGTGCCATAGATGCAGGTTATAAGAAGTGGGAGTGTGCCATTGATGCAAGTCAGACGAAGTGAATGTGTGTGATAAATACAAGGGGAGATGTAATGAGAGCGTGCCATAGATAGATGCATGGAAGATGCTGTAAATTTGCAATAGATTTAAGTGAGACAAAGTGAGTGCAGTAGATTCTGGGGAGACGAAGTGAGAGTGTCAAATGCAAGGGAGGTAAAGAAAAAGTGTGCAATAAATCCATGGGAGTCAATGTGAGTGTTCAATAGATGTAGAGGACACAAAGTGAGTGTGCAATAGATGAGGGGACACGAAGCGAGACTATGACATAGATGCAGGGAAAACGAAGTGCGTGTTCAATAGAAGTCCGGGAGACAAGGAAAGAGTGTGCAATAGATACAGGCGAAATAGATGCAAGGGAGATAAAGTTAGAGGGTGGCAGTGAAGCAGGGGGGGGGGGGGGTGTGCTGCCAAGTGAGAGTGTGCAATAGATCCACGGAAAACGAAGTAACAGTATTCCGCAGATGCACAAGAAACGAAGTTAAAGTGTGCCATACATGCCAGAGAGAAGAACCGAGAGATTATCATAGATATTGGGGACACGGAGTGAGATTGTGCCATAGATTCAGGGGAGATGAAGTGAGTGTGCAATAGATGTAGGGTAGACAAAGTGTGTGTGCAATAGATACAGGAGAGGCGAAGTGAGAGTGCCATATATGCAAGGGAGACGAAGTGAGATTGTGTGATATATGCAGGGTATACGAAGTGAGAATATGCCACAGTTGCAGGGGAGAGTAAAAGAATATCTGCCGTATATGCAAGGGAGACGAAGTGAGGGTGTGCCATAGAGGTTGATGAAATGATGTGAGCGTGTTCTATAGCTACAGTGGAGACGGTGAGAGTGTGCGATAAATGGAGGGGATACGAGGTGAGAGTATGCCATAGATGCCGGGGACATAAAGTGAGAGTATGCAATAACCTCAGGGTAGACGAAGCGAGGGTGTGCAATAGATGCAGGGTAGATGAAGTGAGAGTGTAACATAGATGCAGGGGTACACGAAGTGAGACTATACGACAGATGCAGGGAAGAGGAAGAGGGAAGGTGCCACAGATGCAGGGGAGGTAAAGTGAGAGTGTGTGATAGATGCAGTGGAGACGAAGTGAGAGTGTACCTTAGATACAAAGGAGATGAACTGAATGTGCTAAAACTGTTTGGGAGACAAAGTGAGAATACAACAGATGCAGGTGACGCGAAGTGAGATTGCGCCAAAGATGGAAGGGAGACAAAGAAAGGGTGGGCTATAGATACATAGGACACGAAGTAAGAGCGTGCCAAAGAAACAGGGGACACTAAGTGAGAGTGTGAAACAGATGCAGGAAAGACGAGGTGAGTGTGCAATAGATGTATGGGAGACAAAGTGAGATTTGTGCAATAGATGCAGGGGAGATGTACTGAAAGTGTACCAGAGATACAAGGGAGAAGTGAGAGTGTGCCACACATGCAGGGGGAAGAGTGAGTGTCCAATAGAGCTAGGGGAAACGAAGTGAGAGTGTGCCGTAGATGCAGAAGAGACGAGGTGACAGTGTGCCATACATGCCAGATAGAAGAAGTGAGAGAGCGCTATAGATACAGGGGACACGGAGTGAGAGTGTGCCATAGATGAAGGTGAGACGAATTGAGAGTGTGGCATAGATGCAAGGGAGACGAAATATGTGTGTGATAAATGCAGGGGAGTCGAAGTGAGGGTGTGCTAAGGGTGTAGATGTTAAGAAGTGAGAGTATGCCATAGATGCAGGTGAGATGAAGTGAGAGTGTGTGATAAATGCAGGGGAGAGAACTGAGTGCCTAACAGATGCAGGGGAGACGAAGTGAGAGCGTGGCATATGCGGAAACGAGACGAAGAAAGATTGTGCCATAGATCCATGGGAGACGAAGTGACAATGTGCATTAGATGCAGGGGAAACAGAGTGAGAGTGTGCCATAGATGCAAGGGAGACGAAGTGAGAGTGCGCCATAGATGCATGGGAGACGATGTGAAAATGTGCCATAGATGAAAGGGACGCGAAGTGAGAGTGTATAACAGGCAGAGATGACGAAGTGAGAGTGTGTCATACACGAAAGAGAGACGAAGTGAGTATGCTATAGATACAAGGGAAATGAAGTGAGACTGTGCTATAGATGTAGGTTATAAGTAGTGGGAGTGTGCCATTGATGCAAGTCAGACGAAGTGAGTGTGTGTGATACATACAGGGAGAGACGTAATGAGAGTGTATCATAGATGCATGGAGGATGCTTTGAGTTTGCAATGTATGTAGGTGAGACTGAGTGTGCAATCGGTGCAAAGGAGATGAAGTGAGAGTATGCCATAGATGCAGGGAAGACGAAATGAGAAGGTGCCACAGATGCAGGAGAGGCGTAGTGAGAGTGAGTGATAGATGCAGGGGAGACGAAGTGAGAAAGTACAATAGATGCAATGGGGATGAAGTGAGCGTGTGTTAGATATAGGGGAGACAAATTGAGTTTTCAATAGATGCAGGGGACACGAAATGACAGCGTGCCAAAGATGGAAGGTAGACGAAAAAAGAATGGGCCATAGATCCATGGGAGACGAATTGAGAGTGTGCAATAGATGTAGGGGAAAGGAAGTGGGAGTGTGCCATAGAAACAGGAGAAACGATGAGAGAGTGTGACGAAGATGCAAGGAAGACGAGGTGAGCGTGCAATAGATGTATGGGGGACAAAGATAGACTGTGCAATAGGTGTATGGGAGACAAAGTGAGATTGTGCAATAGATGCATGTGAGATGTACTGAAAGTGTACCATAGATATGAGGGAGAGAAGTGAGCGTGTACTATTGCTACATTGGAGAGGAAGTGAGAGTGTGCGATAGATGGAGGAGAGACGAAGTGAGATAGGCCATAGATGCAGGGGAAACGAAGTGAGAGGGTGCAATACATGCATGGGAGATAAAACGAGTGTGCGATGGATGCATGGTAGACGAAGAAAGAGTGTGTAGTAGATGCAGGTGAGACGAAGTGATAGTATGTGATAGATACATGGGTAGATGTAGCAAGTGTGCCATACATGCATGGGAGATAAACCGATTTTGCAATAGACGCAGGGAAGTCAAAAAGAGTGTGCAATAGACGTAGGGGAGTCAAAGTGAGTGTGCAATAGATGGAAGGGAGACGAAGAAAGAGTGTTCCATAGATCCATGGGATACAAAGTAAGAGTGTGCAATAGATGCAAGGAAAATGAGGTGAGAATGCGACTTAGTAACACTGGAAACGAAGTGAGAGTGTACGATATATAGGGGAGAAATGAGAGTGTGACATAGATGGAAAGAAGACGAAGTGAGAGTGCAATAGATGTATGTGAGACAAAGTGAGAGTGTGCAATAGATGTAGGCGAGATGTAGTGAAAGTGTGCCATAGATGCAACGGAGACGAAGTGAGAGTGTGCCACAGATGCAAGAGGGGAGGGCGAAGTGAGAGAATGTAAAAGATCCATAGTAAACAAATTGAGAATGTGCCATAGATGTATGGGAGATGGAGTGAGTGTGCAATAGATGCAGGGGACAAAGTGAGTGTGCAATAGATGCAGGGGTCAGGAAGTGAGAGTGTGCCATAGATGGAAGGGAGACGAAGAAAGAGTGTGCCATAGATGGAAGAGAAACGAAGACAGAGTGTGCCATAGATCCATGGGATAAGAAGTGAGAGTATGTAATAGATGCAGGGGAAACGATGTGAGAGTTTGCCATAGATACAGGGGAAACGAGGTGAGAGATTGTGATATATGCAGGGGGAATTGAGAGTCAGACATAGATGCAGGGGAGATGTAGAGAAAGAGTGCCTTAGATACAGGGGACACGAAGTTAGAGCGTTTCATAGATAGAGATGAGACGAAGTGAGAGTTTGTAATAAATACAGAGGGAACATAGTGAGAGTGTGGCATAGATGTATTGGAGAAGAAGTGGGTGTGCAATAAATGCAAAAGAGACAAAGTGCATGTGCGGTAGATGCAGGGGAGACGAAGGAAGAGTGTGTCATAGATGCAAGAGACACAAAGAAAGAGTGTGCCATGCATCCATGAAAGACAAAATGAATGTGGAGCAGATGTAGGCGAGACAAAGTGAGTGCAATAGATGAAGGGGAGACGAATTGAGAGTATGCCATAAATGCAAGGGAGACGAAGAGCGAGTGTGCCATAGATCAATGGGAGACGAAGGGAAACTGCACGATAGGTGCTCGAGAAACGGCGTGGCAGTGTGCTGTAGATGCAAGGGAGACGAGGTCAGAGTGTGTGATATATGCAGAGTAGACGAAGTGAGAGTGTGCCATAGATGCAGGGAATACGAAGCGAGAGTGTGCCATAGATGGAGGTGAGACGAAGTGAAAGTTTGTGATAGATACCGAAGGAAACATAGTGAGAGTGTGACATAGATGCATGGGAGATGAAGCGGGTGTGCAATAAATGCAGGGGAGACGAAGAGAGAGTTTGTCATAGATGCAAGGGATACAAAGAAAGAGTTTGCCATATATCCATGGGAGAAAAAGTGAGTATGGAACAGATGTAGGGGAGACAAAGTCAGTGTGCAACAGATGCTTGGGAGACGAAGTGAGAGTGTGCCATATATTCAAGGGAGACGAAGGATGAGTGTGTCATAGATCAATGAGAGACGAAGTGAGACTGGGCAATAGATGCAGGGGAAACGAAGTGAGAGTGTGCTATAGATGCAAGGGAGACGAAGTGAGAGTGTGTGATATATGCAGGGTACACGAAACGAGTGTGTGTCATAGGTGCAGGGGATACGAGGTGAGAGTGTGCCACAGATGGAGGTGAGACGAAGTGGGAGTTTGTGATAGATACAGACGGAAACATAGTGAGAGTGTGCCATAGATGCATGGGAGATGAAGTGGGTATGCAGTAGATGGAGGAGACAAAGTGTGTGTGCAATAGATGCTGGTGAGACGAAGAGAGTGTCATAGATGCAAGGGAGACAAAGAGAGAGTGTGCCATACATCAATGGGAGACAAGAGTGAGTGTGCAATAGATGCAGTGGACACGACATGAGAATGTGCCATAGATGGAAGGGAGAAGAAAAAAGAGTGTGCCACAGATCCATGCGAGTCGAAGTGAGAGTTTGCAAAAGATGCAGGGGAAACGAAGTGGGAGTTTGTCTCAAATATAGTGGAAACGAAGTCAGGGTGTGTGATGTATGTAGGAGAGAAAGTGAGAGTGTGACATAGATGCAGGGAAGATGAAGTGAGTGTGCAATAGACGTAGGGGAGGGAAAGTGAGAGATGCAGGGGAGATGTAAGAAGTGTGCCATAGATGCAAGAGAGATGAAATGAGAGTGTGCAATAGATATAGGGGAAACAAAGTGAGAGTGTGCGGTAAATACATAGGAGACGAAATGAAAGTGTACTCTACATGCCAGAGAGAAGTGAGAGAGTGCTATAGATATAAGGGACATGAAGTGTGATATAGATGAAGGTGAGAAGAATTGACATTATGGCATAGATGTAAGGGAGACGAAATATGTGTGTGATAGATGCGGGGGAGACGAAGTGAGAGTGTGCCAAAGGAACAGAGGTTAAAAAGTAAGAATGTGCGATAGATACTGAGGAAGACAAAGTGAGAGTGTGCCATAGGTTCAGAGGAGATGAAATGATTGTACAATAGATGTACGGGAGACAAGTGAGTGCCCAGCAGTTGCAGGGCAGATGAAGTGAGAGTGTGCAATATATGCAAGGGAGAGGAACAAAGCGTGTGCCATTGATCCATGGAAGACGTAGCGAGAGAGTGTAATAGATGCAGAAGAAACGAAGCGAGAGTATGATATAGATGCAAGGTAGTCGAATTGAGACTGTGATATATGTAAGGTAGAAGAAGTGAGAGTGTGCAATATATGCAGGGGAGACGAAGTGAGAGTGTGCCATAGATGGGAGACGAAGAAAATGTGTGCCATAGATCCATTGGAGAAGAAGTGAGAGTGTGCAATCGATGCAGGGAAACGAAGTGAGAGTGTGCCATAGATACAGGGTAAGTGAAGTGAGAGTGAATGATATATGGAGGGGAGAAGTGAGAGTGTGACATAGATGAGGGGAAAACGAAGTGAGTGTGAAATAGATGAAGGGAAGACAAAGTGAGAGTGCTCAATAGATGCATGGGAGATGTAGTAAAAGTGTGCCATAGATGTAAGGGAAACGAAATGAGAGTGTGCGACAGGTCGGGGGGGGGGGGGGGGCGAATGAGAGTGTGCAATAGATCCAGGTGAAACGAAGTGAGTGTGTTCCATATATGCAAGGGAGACAAAGAAAGAGCATGTCATAGATGCAAAGGAGACAAAAATCGATTGTACCATAGATCTATGGCAGACGAATTGAGAGTGTGAAATAGATGCAGGGGAAACAAAGTGAGAGTGTGCCATAGATGCAAGGGAGACGAAGTGAGAGTGTGTGATATTTGCAGTGTAGACAAAGTGAGAGTATGAAACATGCAGGGGATATGAAGTGAGGGTGTGTGATAGATACAGGGGGAGACGAAGTGAGAGTGTGCCATACATTTAGGGGAGATGAATTGAGCGTGCAATAGATGTAGGGGAGACAAAGTGAAAGTGTAATAGATGCAGGGGAGAAAAAGTGAGAAGATAGAAGGGAGACGCAGTTAGGGTGTGTGATATATGCAGGGTACATGAAATGAGAGTGAGCCATAGATGCAGGTGAGACGAAGTGAGAGTTGTGATAGATACAGAGGAAGACGTAGTGAGAGTGTGCCATAGATGCATGGGAGATGAAGTGGGAAAGCAATAAATGTTGAGGAGACAAGTTGTGTGTGCATTAGATACAGGGGAGACGAGACGACGAGTGTGTGTCATAGATGCAAGAGAGACAAAGAGAGAGTGTGCCATAGATGGAACTGAGACGAAGAAAGCCCGTGGAAATGAGACAAAGAACGATTGTGCCATACAGCCACTGGAGACGAAGTGAGAGTGTGCCATGAATGCAAGGGAGACGAAGTGAGAGTATGAAATAGATGCAAGGGATACGAAATGAGTGCGTGTGATAAATACTGGGGAAGTCGAACAGAGAGTGTGCCATAAATGCAGTGGAGATGAAGTGAGTGTGCAATAGATGTAGGGAAGACAAAGTGAGTGTGCAATAGATGCAGGGAGGACGAAGTGAGAGTGTGCCATATATGCAAGGGAGACGAAGAAAGAGTGTGTCATAGAAGCAAGGGATAAGCAGTGAGAGTGTGTGATATATGCAGGGCAGAAGAAGTGAGAGAGTACCATTGACGAAGGTGAGATGAAGTGACAGTTTCCGATAGATACAGAGGGAGACGTAGTGAAAGTGTGCCATAGATGCATGGGGGTTAAGTGAGTGTGCAATAGGTGTAGAGCAGATAAGGTGCGTGTGCAGTAGATGCAGGGAAGACGACGAAAGAGTGTGTTATATATGCAAGGGAGACAAAGAAAAAGTGTGCCATAGATCCATGGGAGAGAAGGTACCTGCGGAAGAGATGTCGGGGAGACAAAGTGAGTGTGCAATGGATGAAGGGGACACGACGTGAGAGTGTGCCATAGATGTAAGGGAGACGAAAATATTGTGCAACAGATCCATGCAAGACGAAGTGAGTGTGCAATAGGTGCAGGGAAAACGAAGTGGGAGTGTGCCAAAGATAGAGTGGAAACGAAAGTAGAGTGTGTGATATATGCAGGGGAGAAGTGAGTGTGACATAGATGTAGCAAGAAGAAGTGAGTGTGCAATAGATGCAGCGGAGACAAAGTGAGAGTGTGCAATAGATGCAGGGGAGCTGTAGTGAGTGTGCCGTAGATGCAAGGGAGATGAAACGAGAATGTGCCACAAATGCAAGGGGGCGAAGGGAGAGTGTGCAGTAGATTTAGGGGAAACGAAGTGGGAGTGTGCCGTTGATGCATAGGAGACGAAGTGAGAGTGTACTATACATGCGAGAGAGAAGTGAGAGAGTGCTATAGATATAGGGGACACGAGGTGAGAGAGTGCCATGAATGAATGTGAGAAGAACTGAGATTGTGACATAGTTCCAAGAGAGACGAAATATGTGTGTGACAGATGCAGTGGAGACGAAGTGAGAGTGTGCAAGAGGTACAAGGGTTAAGAAGTAAGAGTGTGTGATAGATACAAGAGGAGGCAAAATGAGAGTGTCCCATAGATTCAGGGAAAATGAAACGAGTGTGCAATAGATGTAAGGGAGACAAAGTGAGTATCCACTAGATGCAGGGGAGACGAAGTGCGAGTGAGTCATATATGCAAGGGAGAGGAACAAAGAGTGTACAATAGATCCACGGGACACGAAGTGAGAGTGTGCAATAGATGCAGGGAAAACGAAGTGAGAGTGTGCCATAGATGCAAGAGAGACGAAGAGAGACTGTGATATATGCACTGTAAATGAAGTGAGAGTGTGCCATAGATGCAGGATAGATGAAGTGAAAATGTGCCATATATGCAAGGGAGGCGAAGTGAGAGTGTGCCATAGATGCAAGGGAGTTGAAGAAAGAGTGTGCCATAGATCCATGGGAGACAAAGTGAGTGTGCATCAGATGTAGAGGAGACAAAGTGAGTGTGTAACAGATGCAGGGGACAGGAAGTAAGAGTGTGTCATAGATGGAAGGGAGACGATGAAAGAGTGTGCTATAGATCCATGGGAGAAGAAGTGAGTGTGCAATAGAAGGAGGGGAAACGAAGTTGAGATTGTGCCGTAGATACGGGGAAGCGAAGTGAGAGTGTATGATTTATGGAGGGGAGAAGTGAGAGTGTGACAGTGATGCAGGGAATGCGAAGTGGTATGTAAGATAAAGGGGACACAAAGTGAGAGTGTGCAATACATGCATGGGAGATGTAGTGAAAGTGTGCCATAGATATAGGGGAGATGATGTGAGAGTGTGCAACAGATGCAGAGGTGAATGAGTGTACAATATATCCAGGAGAAACGATGTGAGAGTATTCCTTATATGCACAGGAGACGAAGTGAGAGTGTGCCATTAATGCAGGGGAGCTGAAGTGAGTGTGCAATAGATGTAGGGGAGACAAAGTGAGTGTGCAATAGACGTAGGGAAGACGAAGTGAGAGTGTGCAATAGATGCAGGGAAAACGAAGTGAGAGTGTGCCATAGATGCAAAGGAGACGAAGTCAGAGTGTGCCATACATGCAGGGGAGACGAAGTGAAACCATGCAATAGACCTAGGGGAAACAAAGTAAGAGCGTGCCATAGGTACATTGGAGACGAGGTGAGACTGTGCCATGCATGCAAGGTAGAAGTGAGAGAGTGCTATAGATGCAAGGGAAACGAAGTGAGAAAGTGCCATAGATATAGGGGACATGAAATGAGAGTGTACAATAGATGAAGGGGCGACGAATTGAGAGTGAGGAACTGATGCAGTGGAGACGAAATGAGACAGCTTCATAGATGAAAGGGAGACGAAGTGAGAGTGCGCAATGATAGAAGAGCAAATGAAGGGAAAGTGTGCAATTGATGAAGATTAGAAGTGAGAGCATGCAATAGTTGCAGGGGAAACGAAATGAAAGTAAACGATAAATGCAGGGGACACAAAGTGAGAGTGTACAATAGATGCATGGGAGACGAATTGAGTCTGCCTTTGATGCTTGGGAGACGAAGTGTGTGCCATAAATGGAAGGGAGACGAACTCAGAGTGTGATGTAGATCCATGGGAAACGACGTAAGTGGGCGATAGATGCAGCAGAGACGAAATGAGAGTGTGCAATAGATGCAAGGGAGACGAAATGAGAGTGTGCGATAGATGCAGGAGAGACGAATTGAGTCTGCCTTAGATACAAGGGAGACGAAGTGAAAGTATGCAATAGATGCAGTGGAGATGAACGAGAATGTGCAACAGACGCAGGGAAGACGAAATGAGTGTGCCTTAAATGCAAGGGAGACGAAGTGAGAGTCTGCAATAGATGCATGGGGGACGAAGTGTGTGCCATAGATGGAAGGGAGACGTAGTGAGTGTGATGTAGATCCATGGAAAACTAGGTGAGAGTGTGTGATAGATGCAGCAGAGACGAAATGAAAGTGTGAAATAGATGCAGGGGAGACGAAATTAGAGTGTGTGATAGATGCAGGGGAGAGGAAGTGAGAGTCTTCCATAACTGCAAGGGAGAAGAAATGAAAGTATGGAATAGATGCAGAGGAGACGAATGAGAATATGCAATAGATGCAGGGGAGACGAAATGAGAGTGTGCCCTAAATGCAAAGGAGACGAAGTGAGAGTCTACAATAGATGCATGGGGAGAAGAAGTATGTGTGTGCCATAGATGCAAGTGAGACGAAGTGAGAGTGTCATATAGATTCCTAGGAAATGAGGCGAGAGTGTGATAGATGCAAGGGACGCAAAATGAGTGTGCGATAGATGCAGGGAGACGAAATGAAAATGTGCAATAGATGCAGTTGAGACGAAGTGAGAGTGCACGATAGATGCAAGGAAAACAAAGTGAGAGCGTGCGATAGATGCTGGGAGAAGAAATGAGAATGTTCGATAGATGCGATTGAAACGAAGTGAGAGCGTGTAATAGATGCAGGGGAAACAAAGTGAGAGTGTGCGATAGATGCAAGAAAACGAAATGAGAGTGTTCGATTGATGAAGGGGAGAAGAAGTGAGACTGTGCGACAGATGAAGGTGAAAAGAAGTGAGAATGTGCAATAGATGCAGGGGAGACAAAGTGAGAGTGCACCAAAAATGCAAGGGACACGAAGTGTGAGTGTGCCATAGATACAAGAGATAAAAAGTGAGTGTGCAATTGATGAAAGGGAGACTAAGTGAGAGTGTGCCATAAATGAAGGGGAAAAAGAGTGTGCCATAGGTGTATTGGACACGAAATGAGTGTGTGCAATAGATGAAAAGGAGATAAAGTGAGAAAATGCTATAGATGCTTGGTAAACGAAATGAGAGTGTGCGATTGATGCAGGGAGAGGAAATGAGAGTTTTCGATAGGTGCAGGAGAGTCGAAGTGAGAGTGTTATAGATGGAGGGAAAAGGAAGTGAGAGTGTGCAATAGAAACAAGAGAAAGGAAGTGAGATTGTGCCAGAGATGAAGGGGAGACGATGTGAGAATGCACCATAAGTGCAAGGGAAACGAAGTAAGAGTTTCCTATAGACGCAAGGGAGATGAAGTGAGAATGTGCATAGATGCAGGGAAGACGAAGTGAGTGTACAATAAATGTAGGGGAGACAAAATAATAATGTGCCAGAGATGTAGAGGAGACGAAGTGAGAGTATGTGATAGATACAGGGATGAGTGTGCACTAGATGTAAGGGAGCCAATAGTGTGTAATAGATGGAAGAGAGACGAAGTGAGAGAGTGCCATAGATCTATGGGAGACAAAGTGAATGTTGAATAGATGTAGGGGAGACAAAATGAGTGTACAGTAGATGAAGGGGACACAAAGTGAGAGCGTGCTATAGAGGGAAAGGAGATGAAGAAAGAGGGAGCCATTGATCCACGAGAGAAATAGTGAGAATGCGCAATAGATGCAGGGGAAACGAAGTGGAAGTGTGCCGTAGATGTAAGGGATACCAAGTCAGAGTGTGCCATAGATACAAGGGAGACAAAGAAAGAGTGTGCCATAGATCCATGGGAGACAAAGTGAGTGTGAAGTAGATGCAGGAGAGACAAAATGAGTGTGCAATAGATGAAGGGGACATGAAGTGAGAGTGTGCCATAGAGGAAAATGAGATTAAGAAAGAGTGTGCCATAGATCTATGAGAGACGAAATGAGAATGAGCAACAGATGCAGGGGAAACGAAGTGAGAGTGTGCCATAGATACAGGAAAAACGAAGTAGGAGTGTATGATATATGCAGGGGAGATGTAAGAGTGTGACGTAAATGCAGGGAAGACGAAATGAGTGTGCAATAGATGTAGGGAAGACAAGTTGAGAGTGTGCAATAGATGCAGGGGAGACGAAGTGAAAGTGTGCCACAGATGCAAGGAAGGCAAAGATAAAGTGTGCCATAAATCCATGGGGGACAAAGTGAGTGTGCAATAGGGAAGGCGAAGTGAGTGTGCCACAGATGGAGGGGAGACGAAGAAAGAATGTGCCATAGATCCATGGGAAAGGAAGTGAGAATGTGAAATAGATGCAGGGAAGACGAAGTAAGTAAGCAAAAAATGTAGGAGAAACAAAATGAGAAATTGCAATAGATGCAGAGGAAACAAAGTGAAAGTGTGGCATAGATGCAATGGAGACGAAGTGAGACTGTGTTACGGATGAAGGGGACCCAAAATGAGAGTTTGTAATAGATCCAGAGGACACGAAGTGATAGTGTGCCATAGATGCGAGGGAGACAAAGTGAGAATGTGCCATACATTCATGGGAGACGAAGCGAGTGTGCTATACATATAGGGGACACGAAGTGAATGTGTACCACAGGTGAATATGAGACGAAGTGAGAGTGTGCCATAGATGCAGAGGAAACGAAATTAATGTGTGATAGATACGAGAGAGACGAGGTGAGATTATGCCACAGATGCAGGCGATACTAACTGAGAGTGTGCAATAGATGCAAAGGAGAAGAGTGTGCCATAGATGCAGGAGAGACGAAGTGGGAGTGTGTGATAGATGCAGGGGAGACAAAGTGAGTGTTCAATAGCTGTAGAGGAGACGAAGTGAGAGTGTGCGTTAGATGCAGGGAGACGAAATGATAGTGTGCAATGATGCAGGGGAGATGAAGCGAACGTTTATGATAGATGCAGGGGAAGGGAATGAGAGTGTGCCATAGATGTGGGGAAGACAAAGGGAGCGTGTAACAGACATGTAAAGGAGACGAAGTGAGAGTGTGCGAGTTATGCAGAGGAGACGCAGTTAAAGAGTGGAATAGATGAAAGGGATACGAAGTGAGTGTACAATTGATTTAGGGGAGACAAACTGGGATTGTGCTGTAGATGCAGTGGAGATGAAGTGAGATTGTGCGATAGATGGAAGGGAGACGAAGAGATACTGTGCCATACATGCAGGGGAGACGAAGTGAGAGTGTGAGAGATGCAGTGGAGACCAAGTGAGAGCGTGCCATAGATACAGGATATACGAAGAATAGACGAAGTTTGACTGTGGGATAGATGCAGGGGAGATGAAGTGAGAGTGTACCACAAATATAGGGAAGACGAAGTGAGAGTGTCCCATAGATGAAGAGAAGATGAAATGAGTGTGCAATAGATGTAAGGGAGACAAAGTGAGTGCGCAACAGATGCAGGGTAGACGAAGTGAGAGTTTTCCATAGATGCAAGGGAGACGAAGTGAGAGTGTGCCATAGGCGAAGGGGAGGCGAGGTGAGACTGCGATAAATGCAGTGGAGACGAAGAGAGAACGTGGCACAGAAGCAGGGCAGACGAACTGAGAGTGTGTGATAGATGCAATGGTGATAAAGTGAGTGTGCAGGAGATGTAAGGGAGACAAAGTGAATGTGCAATAGGTGCAGGGGAGACAAAGTGAAACTGTACCATAGATGCAATGGATACGAAGTGAGAGTATGCCATAGATCCATGGGAGACGAAGTGAGAGTGTGCAATAGATGCAGGGGAAACGAAGTGAGAGTGTGCCATAGAAGCAGGGAAAACGAAGTGAAAGTGTGTGAGAGATGCAGGGGAGACGAAGTGAGAGTGTGCCATAGATACAGGGAGGACGAAGAGAGTGTGCAATAGATTGAGGGGAGACAGAGTGTTAGGGTGCAATAGATGCAATGAAGACGAAGTGACAGTGTACCATGCATGCAAGGTAGAAGTGAAAGTGTGCTATAGATGCAAGGGAGAAATGGTGAGAAAGTGCCATGGATGTAGGGAGGTGTGCGATAGATGCAAGGGAGACGAATTGAGAGTGTACAATAGATGCAGGAGAAACAAATTGCGAGTGGGCGATAGATGCAAGAAAACGAAATGAGCGTTGGATGGATGAAGGGGAGACGAAGTGAGACTGTGCAATAGATGCAGGGGAGACGAAGTGAGAGTGCGCCATAGATGCAACGGAGATGAAGTGAAAATGTGCCATAGATGCAAGAGATACAAAGTGAGAGTGTGCAATAGATGCAGATGAGACTAACTGAGAGTGTGCCATAAATGTAGGGAAGAAATAGTAAGTGTGTGCCATGGATGCATTGGACGCGAAGTGAATGTGTGCAATAGATGCAAGGGAGATAAAGTGAAAGAATGCTAAAGATGCATGGCAAACGAAGAGGGAGTGTACGATAGATGCAGGGAGACGAAATGAGAGTGTTTGATAGATGCAGGGGAGTCGAAGTGAGAGTGTGCAATAGATGGAGGGGAAAGGAAGTGAGAGTGTGCAATGGAAGCCGGGAAGGAAGTGAGAAATTGCCAGAGATGAAGGGGCGACGAAGGGAGAATGTGTCGTAAGTGCCAGGGAAACGAAGTGAGAGTTTGCCATAGATACAAGGGAGATGAACTAAGAGTGTGGATAGATGCAAGGAAGACGAAGTGAGTGTGCAACGAATGTAGGGGAGACAAAATAAGAATGTGCCACATATGCAGAAGAGACGAAGTGAGTGTGTGATTGATGCAGAGGTGATGAAGTGAGTGTGCATGCACTACATGTAAGGGAGACAAAGTGAGTGTGCAATTGATGCAAGGATAAAGCGAAAGTGTGCCATAGATGCAAGAGAGACGAAATGGGAGGGTGCCACAGATCCATGGGAGACAAAGTGAGAGTGTGCAATAGACGCAGGGGAAACGAAGTGAGAGTGTGCATAGATGCAAGGGACACGGATTGAGAGTCTGCAATAGATGCAGGGAAGAAGTGAGTGTGGAATAAACTGAGGGGAGACAAAATGAGAGTGTGCAATAGAAACAGGGGATACGAAGTGAAAGTGTGCCATAGATGCAAGGGAGACGAGGTCAGAGTGTGCCATAGAGGCAGGAGAGACTAAGTGAGACGGTGCAATAGATCCAGATGAAACGAAGGGAGAGTGTGCCATAAATGCATTGGAGACGAAGTGAGAGTGCGCCATGCATGCAAGGGAGACGAAGTGAGAGTGTGTTATAGATGCAAGGGACACGAATTGAGAGTGTGCCATAGATGGAGGGGAGATGAATTAAGAGTGACCGGCTGATGCAGGGAAGACGAAGTGAGAGACTGTCATAGATGGAAGGAAGAGGAAGTGAAAGTGCGCACTTGAAGCAGGGCAGACGAAGGGAGAGCGTACGATTGATGCAGAGTAGATGAAGTGAGAGCGTGCAGTAGATGCAAGGGAAACGAAGTGAAAGTGTGCGATAGATGCAGGGACACGAAGTTAGAGTCTGCGATAGATGCAGGGGATACGAAGGTAGAGTCTGCGATAGATGCAGGGGAAACGAAGTGAGATGTGCCATTGATGCAGGGGACACGAAGTGAAAGTGTGCGATAGATGAAGGAGACACAAAGTGAGAGTGTGCAATAAGTGCAGGGGAGACGAAGTGAAAGTGCACTATAGATGCAAGTAAGACGAAGTGAGAGTCTGCTATTCATACATGGGGGACGAAGTGAAAGTATGCAATAGATGCAGGGAAGGCGAATGAGAGTGTGTAATTGATGCAGGGAAGACGAAATAAGAGTGCCCTAAATGCAAGGGAGATGAAGTGAGAGTCTGCAATAGATGCAGGGGAGACGAAGCGAGTATGTGACATAGATGCAAAGGAGGCGAAGCGAGTGTGATATAGATCCATGTCAAACGAGGTGAAAGTGTGCGATCGATACAGGGTAGACGAAATGAGTGCGCTAGATGGGAAGACGAGATGAGAGTGTACGATAGATGCAGGGGGAAGGGAGTGAGAACGTTCGATAAATGCAGGGAAAACAAAGTGAGAATGTGCGATAGATGCTGGAAGAAGAAATTAAAATGTTCGATAGATGAAGCGGAGAGAAGTGAGACTGTGCGATAGATGCAAGGGAAATGAAGCAAGAGTCTACCAAAGATGCACGGGAGCGGAAGTGAGAGTGTGCAATAGATTCTGGGAAGACTAAGTGAGAGTGTGCGATAGATGAAGGGAGAAGTGAGAGTGTGCGATAGATGTAGGGAGAAGTGAGAGTGTACCATATTTGCAACAGAGACGAATTGAGAATGTGCCATAGATTCATGGAAGACAAGGTGCGAGTGTGCGATAGATGCAGGGGAAACGAATTGTGAATGTACGATAAATGCAGAGAAACGAAATGAGCGTTCGATAGACGGAGGGGAGACGAAGTAAGAGTGTGCGATGGATGAAGGTGAAAAGAAATGAGAGTGCAATAGATGCGGGAGAGACGAAGTGAGAGTGTGCCATAGATTCAAGGGAGATGAAGTGATTGTACCATAGATGGAAGACATACGAAGCGAGAGTGTGCAATAAATGCAGATGAGACTAAGTGAAAAAGTGCCATAAATGTTAGGAAGACAAAGTAAGAGTTACCTTAGTTACATTGGACACGAAGTGAGTGTGTGCAATAGATGCAAGGGAGATAAAGTGAGAGAGTGCTGTAGACGCATGGTAAACTAAGTGAGAGTGTGCGATAGATGAAGGGTGACGAAATGAAGTGTTTGATATATGCAGGGGAGACGAAGTGAGAGTGTGCGATAGATGCAGGGGAAACGAATTGCGAGTGTGCGATAGATGCAAGAAATCGAAATGAAAGCGTTCGATAGATGAACGGTAGACGAAGTGAGAGTTTGCGACAGATGAAGGTGAAACTAAGTGAGAGAGTGCAATAGATGCAAGGTAGATGAACTGAGTGTGCGCCATAGATGCAAGGGAGACGAAGTGACAGTGTGCCATAGATGCAAGAGACGAAATAAGAGTCTGCTTCAGATCCATGAGAGACGAAGTGAGAGTGTGCCATACATTTAGGGAAGAAAAGTAAGAGTGTGCCATAGATGCAGGGGATACGAAGTGAGAGTATGCCCTAAATGCAGGGGAGACGAAGTGAGTGTGTGCCTTATATGCAAGGGAGACGAAGGGAGAGTGTGATATAGATCCATGGAAAACAAGGTGAGAGTGTACGATAGATGCAGGGAGACGAAATGAGAGTGTACTATACATGCAGGGGAGACGTGAGAGTGTGCGATAGATGCAGGGGAAACGAAGAGAAAGTCTGCCATAGATGCAAGGGAGCTAAAGTGAGAGTGTTCAGTAGATGCAAGGGAGACTAAGTAAGAGTGTGCGATAGATGTAGGGGAGAAGAAGTGAGATCGTGTCTTAGATGCAATGTAGACGTATTGAGAGTGTGCCATAGACCCATGGGGGACAAGGTGAGAGTGTGCGAAAGATGCAGAGAGACGAAATGAGACTGTGCGATAGATGCAGGCGAGACTAAGTGAGAGTGCGTGATAGATACAGGGGAAACTAATTGCGAATGTGCAATAGATGCAGAAAAACGAAATGAGAGTGTTTGATAGATAAAGGGGAGACGAAGCAAGAGTGTGCGATAGATGTAGTTGAAACGAAGTGAGAGTGCGCGATAAATGCGGGGGAGACTAAGTGAGAGTTTGCCATAGATGCAAGGGAGACGAAATAAGTCTGCCATAGATGCAAGAGATACGAGGTGAGAGTGTGCAATAGATGCAGATGACACTACGTGAAAATGCCATAAATGTAAGGAAGACAAAGGAAGAGAGTGCCATACATGCATTGGACAAGAAGTGTGTGCCATAGATTCAAGGAAGATGAGTGAGAGTATGCTGCAGATGCATGGTCAACGAAGTGAGAGTGCGATAGATGCAAGGAGACGAAATGAGAGTGTTCGATAGATGCAGGGGAGATGAAGTGAGAGAGCGTGATAGATGAAGAGGAAACGATGTGAGAGTGAGCAATAGAAGCAGGGGAGACGAAGTGAAAGTGTGCTATAGATGAAGGTTAGACGAAGTGAGAATGTGCCATAAGTGCAAGGGAGACGAAGTGAGACTTTCCCATAGATGCAAGGGAGATGAATTGAGAGTGTGCATAGATTCAGCAAAGTCGAAGCGAGGGTACAATAGATGTAGAAGAGACAAAATGAAAGAGTGCAGTAGATTTAAGGGAGAAGAATTGAAATTGTGCCATAGATGCAGTGGAGACGAGGTCAGATTATGCAACAGATGGAGGGGAGACGAAGTGAGACTATGCCATACATGCAGGGGAGACGAAGGGAGAGTGTTCGAGATGCAGTAGAGACGAAATGAGAGTGTGTCTTAGATGCAAGGGACACGAAATGAGTGTACAATAAACGCAGGAGAAAAAAAATTAAGAGTGTTTGATAGATGCATGATAAACAAATTGAGAGTGAGCAATAGATGCAGGGGAGACGATGTGAGAGTGTCCTATAGATGCAGGGGATACGAAGTGAGACTGTGCGATAAAAGCAGGGGAGACGAAGAAAGAGTGCGTCAGAGATGCAGGGGAGATGAACTGCATGTGCAATAGATGTAAGGGAGAGAAAATTATTGTGCAATAGATGCAGGAGAAACAAAGTGAGTGGGCCATAGTTGCTGGGCACATAGATTGAGAGTGTGTGATAGATTTAGGGTAGACGAAGTGATAGACGAAGTGATAGTGTTCAAAAGATGCAGAGGAGACGAAGCGAGAGTGTGCCATAGATGCAGGGGAGAGGAAGTGAGAGAGTGCCATAGCTGTAGGGAAGACGAAGTGAGTTTTCAATAGATGTATGGGAGACAAAGTGAATGTGCTATAGATGAAAGGGAGACGAAGTGAGTGTGTGCCACAGGTGTTGGGGAGACGAAGTGAGAGTGTGTGATAGATGCAGGGGAGACGAAGTGAGGGTGTCCCATAGATGCTGGGAAGATTAATTAAGCGTGCAATAGATGTAAAGGAGAAAATGTGAATGTGCAAACGATGCAGGAGAGACGAAATGAGAGGTTGCCATAAATGCAAGGGAGACGAAATGAGAGTGTGTAATACATCCGTGGAAGAAGTGAGAGTGTGCAGGGAAGACGGAGTGAGTATGCAACTGAAGAAGGGGAGACAAAATGAGTGTGCAATAAATGCAAGGATGACGAAGTTAGTGCGCCAAAGATGTAGGGAAGACGAAGTGAGACCGTGCAATAGATCAAAGGGAAGCGAAGTGAGAGTGTGCCATATTTGTATGGGAGACGACCTGTGAGGGGGCCATAGATGCAAGGGGAACGAACAGAAAATGCCATACATACTGGGGACACGAAATGAAAGTGTGCCATAGATGAAGAGAAGACGAATTGAGAGTGTGCCGTAGTTGAAGGGAGGACAAATTGAGAGTGAGCGACTGCTCTAGGGGAGCCGAAATGACAGCGTGCCATAGATGAAGAGGAGACGAACTGAGAGTGGGCCATAGATGAAGAGGAGACGAATTGAGAGTGTAACACAGATGAAGGTGACACGAATTGGAAGTGAGCGACTGATACAGGAGATACGAATTGAGAGAGTGCCATTAATGCAAGGGAGACGAAGTGAAAGTGTGCTATAGATAGAGGGGACACAAAGTGAGAGTCTGTGATAGATGCAAGGGACACGAAATGAGAATGTGCTATAGATGCAGGGAAGAAGTGAACGTGTGCGATAGATGTAGGGGACACGAAGTGAGAGTGTGCTACAGGTGCAAGTGAGAGAAAGAGTCAGTGTACCATGGATGCAAAGGACACGAAGTGAGAGTCTACCATAGATACAGGGTAGACAAAGTGAAAGTATGCAATAGATGCAAGGGAGACGAAGTGAGCATGTGCCATAGATGCACGGGAGACGAAGTGATAGTGTACCTGAGATGAAATGGAGAAGAATTGAGACTGTGCGATAGATGCAGGGAAGACGAAGGGAGTGTGTGCCACAGATGCCGGGGAGACGAGGTGAGAGTGTGAGATAGAGGCAGGGGAGACGAAGTGAGGGTGTCCCATAGATGCTAGGTAGATAAAGTGAGCGTATAATTGATGTAAGGGAGAAAATGTGAATGTGCAAATGATGCAGGAGAGACGAAATGAGAGGTTGCCATAGATGCAAGGGAGACGAAGTGAGAGTGTCATAGATCCAAAGAAGTGAGAGTGTGCAATAGATGCAGGGAAGACAAAGTTAGTGTGCAATAGAAGTAAGGGAGACAAAATGAGAGTGTGCAATAGATGCATGGGATGCGAAGGGGGTGTGCCATTGATGTAAGGAAGACGAAGTTGAGTATGCCAGAGATGTAGGGGAGACGAAGTGAGTGCGTGCCATATATTTAAGGGAGACCACGTGTGTGTGGGCTATAGATGCAAGGGAGAAGAAGTGAGAAAGCGCCATACATGCAGGGGACACGAAATGAGAGGGTACCATAGATGAAGGGAAGACGAATTGAGAGTGGGCGACTGCTCCAGGGGAGATGAAGTGAGAGAGAGCCATAGATGAAAGGGAGACGAATTGAGAGTGTGCCATATATGAAGGGGAAACGAACTGAAAGCGAGTGACTGATGCAAGGGAGACGAATTGAGAGAGTGGTATAGATGCGAAGGAGACGAAGTGAATGTGTGCGAGAGATGCAGGTGACACGAAGTGAGAGCGTGCAGTAGGTTCAGGTGAGAGGAAGAGACAGTGTCCCATAGATGCAAGTGACACGAAATGAGAGTCTGCCATAGATACCGGGTAGACGAAGTGAAAGTATGCCATAGATGCAGGGGAAAGGAATGAGAGTGTGCAATAGATGCAAGGGAGACAAAGTGAGAGTGTGTCCTAAATGGAAGGGAGACGAAGTGAAAATCTGCAATAGATGGAGGTGAGACGAAGTGAGTGAATGCCATGGATTCAAGGGAGACGAAGATAGAGTGTGATGTAGATCTATGGGAGACGAGGTGAAGGAGTGCGATAGATGCTGGGTTGACGAAGTGAGAGTGCGATAGATGCAGGTAGACGAAATGAGTGTGCGATGCATGCCGGGGAGACGAAGTGAGAGTGTGCGTTAGATGCAGTAGAGTCTAAGTCAGAGTCCGCCGTAGATGTTGGGGAGACAGAGTGAGAGTGTGCAATATATAGATAGACCAAGTGCGAGTGTGCGATAGATGTGGGGAGACGAAATGAAAGTGTGCCACAGATGCAAGGAAGGCGAAGTGAGAGTGTGCGATATATTCAGGGTAGACGAAGTGGAAGTGTGTGATCGGTGCAGGGGAGATAATGTGCGAGTGTGCAATACATGAAGGGGAGACGAAATGGGTGTGCCATAGAGGCAGTGAAAACAAGATGTGAGTTTTTTGGATAGATCCATGAGAGACGAAGGGAAAATGTACGATAGATGAAGGGGAGAGGAAGTGAAAGTGTCCGATAGAAGTAGTTGAAAAGAAGTGAGAGTGCGGGATAGGTGAAGGGGAGTCGAAGTGAGAGTGTGTAATAGATGCAGTCGAGAAGTGAGAGTGTGCGCTAGATGTAGAGGAGACGAAGTAAGACTCTGTCATAGATGCAGGGGAGACGAAGTGAGAGTATGCCATAGATGCAGGGAGACACAGTAAGACTATACGATAGATGCACGGTAGATGAAATGAGAGTTTCCCAGAGATGCAATGAATGCAAGGTGAGAATTTCGAACAGATGCATGAGAGACGACGTGAGATTGTGCGATAGATGCAGGGAAGACGAAGTGAGATTGTCCGATATATTCAGTTGATAAGTGAGAGTGTGCCACAGACTCAAGGGAGACGAAGTAAGAGTTTGCGATAGATGCAGGGTAGAAGAAGTGAGAGTGTGCAATAGCTGCAGGGAACACGAAGTGAGAGTGTACCAGAGATGCAGGGAACAGGAAGTGAGAGTGTGCCATAGATGCAAGGGAGACGAAGTAAGTCTGTCATAGATGCAGAGAAGTGAAACTATGCAATAGATGCAGGTGAAGCGAAGTGAGATGTGCAATAGATGCAGGGGAGAGAAGTGAGAGTGTGGCATAGATGCAATGGAGACGAAGCGAAAGTCTGCCTTAGATGCAGGGGAGTGGAAGTGAGAGTGTGCAATAGATGTAGGGGAGACTAAGTGAGACTGCGATACATGTAGGGGAGATGAAGTAAAAGTATGATAGATGCAGGGGATACGAAGTGAAAGCGTGCGACAGAAGCAAAGAACACAAATGAGAGTGTACAATAGGTATAGATGATATGAACTGAGAATGTGCGATAGATGCAGGGGGACGATGAGATTGTGCAATAGATACAGGAAAGACGAAGTGCGAGTCGGCAAGAGATGCAGGGGAGACGAAATCATTGTTCGTTAGATGCAGGGGAGAAGTGAGATTGTGCAATAGATGCAGGGGAGACAAAATGAGAGTGTTCCATAGACGTAGAAGACACGAAGTGAGAATCCGCGGTAGATGAAGGGGGGCCGAAGTGACAGTGTGCCATAGATGCAGGGTAGAACTGAGAGTGTGCTATAGATACAGGGGAGACGAAGTGAGAGTGGGCAACATATGCAAGGGAGACGAGGTGAGAGTGAGCCATATTTGCATGGAAGACGAAGTGAGAGTGTACAATAGATGCTTGGGAGACGAATACAAAAAGGGTGATCGATGCAGGGTTGAGGAAGTGAGAGTGTGCAATATGTATGCAGGGAAACGAAGGGAGAATGTTCTGTAGATTTGAAGGGAGACGAAGTGAGAGTTTGCGATAGATCAGGGGAGACGAAGTGAGCGTGTGTGATTGATGCAGAGAAGTGAGAGTGTGCCATAGTTACAGGGTAGACTAAGTGATAGTGGAGAAAAGATGTAGGGGAGCGGAAGTGAGAGTATGCCATACATGCATGGGACATGAAAGAAGAGTATGCGATAGATGAAGAGGAGAGGAAGAAAGTGTGCCATAGATGTGGAGGAAACGAAATGAAAGTGTGCGATATACGCAGGGGAAACCGAATGAGACTGTGCGGCGCCAGATGCAGGGAGTCGTAATGAGAGTGTACGATAGATGCAGTAGAGACAAAGTGAGAGTGTGCTGTAGATGCAGGGAAGAGGTAAAGAAAGTGTGCGCTAGATGCAGGGAAAACGGAGTGAGGGTATGTGATAGATGCAGGAGAGACTAATCGAAAGTGAGCCACAAATGCAGGGAGATGAACTGAGTGTGCAACAGATGTAAGGAAGACTATGTGAGTGTGCAAAAGATGCAAGGAAAATGAAGTGAGTGTGCCATAGATGAAAGGGAGACGAAGTGCGGGTGGGCTACAGACCCATGGGAGACGAGGTGAGAGTGTGCGATAGATGCAGGGGAAACCAAGTGAGACTTACGATATATGCAAGGATATGTAGTGAGAGTGTGCTATAGATGCAGGGGAGAGGTAATGAAAGTGTGCACTAGATGCAGGGGAAACGAAGTGATGGTGTGATAGATGCAGGAGAGGCGAAGCGAAAGTGTGCCACAGATGCAAGGGAGATGAACTGAGTAAGCAACAGATTTAAGGGAGACAAAGTAAGTGTGCAAAAGATGCAAAGGAGACGAAGTGAGAGTGTGCCATAGATGAAAGGGAAATGAAGTGAGAGTGTCCCATAGATTTATGGGAGACGAGTTGAGAGTGTGCGATAGATGCCGGGGAAACCAAGTGAGACTGTACGATAGATGCAGGGAGAAGTAATGAGAGTGTACGATGGATGCAAGGGAGAAGAAATGAGGGTGTATGGTAGATGCAGTGAAGTCTAA